>OMLF01015636.1:0-13324 GCA_900302615.1 Holocentrus rufus
CTATTGCGCGACACGGGCTTGTCGCATCATTCTGGAAAACTTTGAATAATTCTGGGCTTATACTTTCCTGCTGCACCATGTGAATACATTTCATCACTATCATCATCATCTTCCTCATCATCATCATCATCCTCATCCTCATCATCATCATAACCACATACACTGTATTGATCATGGCGCGGCTCATACGGATGCCCATGTGCAGGCTGATGGTTGTGGTGTTTGTGCAGGAGGCTGTGCGCAGGGCGAGGAGGACGACGCGCCTCCGGCCAGCGGCAGCGGCGTCTGCAAGTGGTTCAACGTGAGGATGGGCTTCGGCTTTCTGTCCATGACCAGCCGGGACGGGACTCCTCTGGACCAGCCGGTCGACGTATTCGTCCACCAGGTGAGACCGTGTTGCTTTGTGGTTTACAAACAGTCTGGTGGTGGGTTTGGTTCATCAAGCATCTATGTCACCTGCCTTCAAAACTTAGCACAACCCGCTTATAGAGCTATGTCTGATGCACTGATGATGTTGTTGATCGGCCCCTATGACAAATTTGACACCAAACTATCAACATAGGGGAACATCAGTCCTAAATGCTCCCTTGATGTGATTTTCATTATATCAACTCATATTGGTAGACAGTCTGGTATTTTGATTCATCTTTGTAAAAAAAAAAAGACGTCATTAAGACTTTTGCCAACTAAAAGTGTCACATCTTGCCAGATCCTGTTGACTCATGATTTGGTTAGAAAACAATCAGAAAATAGTATAGTATAGTATTAAGGTATACAGTTAGAATTATCTTTGCAGAGTAATGTCATGGTATGAATGTTCATCAAAAATGTTGCTGATGCCTTTATTCAGGACTTCAGTGCTCTGATCCAGGGCTTCAGTGCTTAGACAGCAGACATGACTGTCACTATCCTTTATCCTGTATTTCATTTTGATTTAAACAGATTTCAGACGTTTTATTTAATAATTAATATACTGTTAAGTGATAATTCAGTGAATTGGCTTTAAAGCTTGGTTTCCTTTTTGTATCATGCCTCAAATTCAGTTGTAACCTCTTCAGTAGGCTGGAGGAGTTTTCCTTCAAGAACCTTTCAAAACGTCACAATGGAAATTTCCCATTTTACTTGCGAATCATCACTTTGTATGTGAAATAAAGGGAGGCCTCTTCTCGGGTTTCCCTGCTCCCGTGTTGCTGTAAATCAGCAGATGAAAGAATGGGAGTAAAGACCCTTTACATGCTTGTTGTGGGGTTTCCACTGTGTATGGCAGGACCAGAGCTGATCCTGTAGTTTTAATGTTATAATGAAGAGTTCAAGTTCAAAATCAAGTTGACTTTATTCGTACCTGTAGGTAGATTTGTTTAGCAGTAAAACAGAGATGGCATCTCACCCATACTCAGACATTTAAACAGGACAGATACAGAGGACAAGTTAAAAACAGCCCAAAAAACAGACATGGCAGGTACTCACAATGCTCACTGAACTGGATCAAAGCAGATAAAAGCAGGATAAAATTGCCTACAAGGCAAGGAACAATGAAAACCAAGGTCAGATTTCTAATAAATAGAAATAAATCAACAAATAATAAAGTAGACTTCAGCAATGAAGTGCATTAAAATTTGTTTAAAAAAGAAACAGCAGCAGAAGCTGTTCCTATAGCGAGTGGTCCTAGCTCTCGGGACTATGAATCTGTGTCCGGATGGCAACAGCTGGAACTCACTCGCTAAAGGATGGGAGGCATCGTTTGAGATGGAGCTGGCGAGCCGCTGCAACTGTTTGGTGTACAGCGACTCCACGCGCAGCTGTGTTTTCCCAGTCAGCCGACCAGACCATTTAATTATCTGGTTACTGTAAGTGAGCTCCTTTCTTTTAGGGGCAGGTTTCCAAACCATGATGCAAGTGAAAAAGTTCAAACAGATTCAACAAAAGCATGATCAAAGAGTGTCATCGTGGTCCTATCAATATGGAAACGGGACAACTTTCTCAGGCAGAACAGTCGCTGGTGTCCCTTCCTGCTCACAGCTTTGCAGTTCTCTTTAAAGTTTAAAGTGCAGTCAATGAGTGTCCCGAGATATTTATATGTTTGCACTAGTTCCATGACGTGTTCCTTGATCCTAACAGGTTCAGGTGTTATGGCATTCTTTCTAAAATCAGAAAAGATCAAGTAAAAATGCTTAAGAATGTATGTATTTTTGTTTGATATGTATTTACATATCAAACAAAAATAAACAGTTGTTTGGTGAGCTACTGATTTCTTTCATTTCGCAAATATTTATATGTATTTTAAATTTATAATGTCTGGTCTCTCAATGGTCATTTTCTCCATGAAAGCGCATAGATTTTGGAGGCAGATCATATTAAATACAGAGATTTTGCCATAGGTAAGGGGTTAGTGAGTTAACGCCACTCCTTTTTTTTCATCACCAGTTTCCCTGGTATTGATTGCTCACAGTCATCAGTATTTTGTCTTGATTCACCAGACTTTGTTTCAACATAAGTGGCATTCTCTTTTGTTTTCACCGGAAACAAAGAATTGAATTCGCACTTCCTTAGTGTTCGTTCAGCAAAAAAACTCCCAATTCCTACATTTTGTCTGGCTCATCAAAATGAGTATTTCACTCCCTTAAACAAGATTATTATGGTTAGTTGTTGCGTGTAGAGTGTGTGAGAGACATAAAATGGGAATGAATGAGGTGTTGAGTCAAGTGAGTGAATGAGTTAGTGATTACGTGAATGAGCAAATGTGACTAAGTGAATGAATGAGTGAGTAGGCAAGTGATAGATGAGACAAGTGAGTGAATCTTGTCTATAGAATTACACTCTCTCAAATGGAAAGGAACAACAAGTTTGGACAATTTGAACAGAGTTTATGCATTCATGGAAACATACAGTTCTACTCCACACTTCCCTTTAAGCTGATAATGTGCTGATGTACATGTGATATTTGATCATACTTATCAAATAAGTATCAGTCATCAGTCACCACTCCATTTGTTTGTAGAAGTATAAGTGTTTTTGGAAGTTTTGTTGGCTGTAGGAACTTGGAAAAAGCTTAGGGTTCAGTGAAGTTTGTGATTGGCACTAAAGCCCTTTACTTGTCCTCACTGGTTGCCAGTTTAGGATTATCTGACGCAATGGGAATTAGGAAGTTGCGAGATAATCGTAACTGTCTTGGGGCCAATCCGTCCACGAGGAGAGGAGATTGATTATGTGCAGAGCAGCTTTCTGGCTGACAATAGAGATTGTTTGTCAGCCTAACAGAGGAAGTCCCACTGCTGAGCAAATCTGTGAATGAGAGATGTTTGTGTATGTGCGTGTGTGTGTGTGTGTGTGTGTGTGTGTGCAGGGCTTGTTTGCATTCATGCATGTCTATGAGAGATGGAAGTCAGGTCTCACAGAGGTTTGACAATCAGGATAAACAGAGGAGGTTTTGGAGTTAAGAGATAGAAACATTTAAAAGAGAGAGTACTGATGACTGAAGACTTTTTAAGATCTTTTTAATGCGAGCTGGAATTGAATTCAAAATCAATTTGAAATATAATATGAAGAAAAAAAGCAGCCAGGCAGCCAGTTTCTGAGCAAGTCAAGAAATGAGTCAAGAAATTAACTCTAAAGAGACATGTACTATTAACCCTGTTCTGTATTAATATAAGAGCACAGAATATGGCATTACATGGTGAAAATGAGACCTCTGAGAACACATGAACACTTACCGTCGACTTTACATTTAGAAAATTTGCCTAAAATGTAAAAAATGAAATGTAAATGTATTCCTAACAGCCGTCTCGTTAGGGGCACTATTGCCTGGTCTGGATGAGGTGAAAAGTGTCAGGAGGAATGTTGAGGTTGTCAGGAAATCAGGACTTGGAATCATTTCCCATAATGATCACCTCAACACCACCCAGCAACCTAATGTTGAGGAGAAGGCTGTCAGAGTTAATACTTGTGGCACGCAAAAGCCATAAGTTGAACACCTACGGCCCTCCTGCCATCAGCTGTGGGCTCACAACACATTATAGATACTGAAGTAAAGAAAAAGCAATATAAACCATAAACAAGGCCTTGTTGACTTTATTTTACATATTAATGGAATACTCTAATATAAACTCTCATAAACTCTAATATAATGTTTTGGGCAAAATAACCTTTTTCTAACTTACTCAAAGTATAAAAATAAACCTTACAGCAACTCTGAAGCTGTCTTATTTACACAGTTTATAATGTATTACATGGTAACAAAATGCACATAGTGGATTTTAAAAAAAGTCATTTTAGGAGATGTTAGATGGTAACTGCTGAACACGTGTTCAGCAGTTATAGTTACCTAAAGTCTCCTAAAGCAACTCTCTTTCTTTCTTTTTAATTCCAAGACATGTATTTCAATAACATTGTGTAAAAAAGACAGCTTCGGAGTGGCTGTAAGGTTTATTTTTATACTTTGACAGAGCTAGGCTAATGATTCCTGTAGACTTCAAGTCTTTATGCTAAGCTAATACAAAATGATACCCATAGGAACTGAAGCAGTGGATGTACAGAGGTGAAAATGGTATCAAACATCTTGTCTCAGTCTGGGTAAGCTGGAAAAGGGATATTTTGCCCAAAATGTTGGAGTATTTTTTTTACAGTAAAAATCTGCTACAATTCCATGTGAAAAAAAAATGATTGATGTAACACGATATTGATTCAACAAAATCCTCTTCCGCACAGGAAGTGATGTGGTTTACATTTCCAGTTTGTTTGGAATGAAAAGATGAAGAAGAACTGGGTAGTAAGCATTAGCAGTGATAGCCACAGAGCAGTAACAGGAAATCCAAGCAAAAAGATACAGTACTGGACACGCTGTTTGATTGACAGGTGATCTTACTGCTTGACTGACAGTTGACAGGAGTGAAGTATAGTGCGGGAACACCATAGCCATAAGTGCTTAGCACCAAAGATAGATGTAATTTTAATGAATCCTGTAGAGGAAATTGAGTAATTGCAGCAGAAAAAAGTAATTCATAAAGCCAAGAAAAAACAGAATATATTACAACATGTGAGCTGCAGTTGTGTGAATGCAAAGTCTGAATGAATATAAAATGACTGCATTCTGAACCTTGCATCATAACAGCAGTAAAACATACTGACAAAAAAAGTATGAAAATATTTACATTAAAAAGCGTATTTACAGAAGGATTATAGGATTATAGAGTGATGCAATGGATAACCAGAGGTGGCAAATTTTATGGAGCGGGGATATTGTGGAGAATATACACTGCTAAATAAACTTTTAAATTCATAGCTTATAGCCTTTGATTTAAGTTGAATAAGGAGACATTTCAAGTAAAATGGGACGAAGCTGTGACGAAGTGGTGTGTGAAGGTCATATTTTGCTCTGTTTTATTTACCACAAAAAGCAAATTAGTGAAGAAAAATTACTCCTGTGATGTAATCATGAGATGATTTACAACAAAAGCCTTGAGTTTAGTGTGATATGAAAACTTGTTTTTTTGTTTTTCCCAAGGTACATGCATTCTTGTTTCCTCTCGTTGTAGTTATTCTAGGAATGCACACCTCCCCTCTGCCTTTTCCCAGCATCCTCCAGTGCAGTGGTCAGTTCGAGTCTTGACCAGATGGACTCATTTTGGAGAGTGTTGGGCTGCACGTTGGTGGCGGGGTTGAGGAAGCAGAGGGGGGTTGGGGTTAGGAATGCTTTGGAGGTTTGGTTGGGGAGGGGCAGGAGTGCTGTACACGCGCACACACACACACGGGGGAGGGGTGTAAAATCATTGATGTTTTAACAGGGCTGTCAATAGGATTGGATTTTATGAGGGAGCTGTGGGTGCCCTGAGAGCGAGTGTTGCTAGATGTTTCCATTACTGCATCAAAATCTATGCAAATTGTCTAAAGTTTGCTGTCACTTTCCAATTAAGCAGAACCCATTAGTTGTAATTACTCACACAGAATTGGTAGGTTTCCATTTTGAATATTTTGCAAGTTTTCCCTAGAACAAAACAGAGGGCATTTATATTGTGGCAGTGCTTGATGAATGTATGCAAAATGTTTATATAATGATGAAAAACGCTTAGCAAAAAACAGTGACCTCAATTCAGTAAACCCTAAGCTATGGCAGCATGTCTGCATTTAATATCTTTTGCCACCAAAACTTCCACAGCAAAGTAGAGCAATGACTGATGTCTGAACAATGTTAATATTTAAAGGTGCACCATGTAAAATCGCATTGAAGTGAGGACTCTTTAGACTCAACTGACAAAAACACGAAATTTGATGGTTGAGTGTGCATGGTTCTCATCATCAGTCCAATGCTTTGAGAAATTAAGTGCTAATTCCATGTTTATTGTCATTTGAGTCCAGGGTCCTTACTTAAAATACTCACAATTTTGAATAGAGCTCATTTAAAATACCTTTAAAATACATAAATTATTAGGCATAGATCCCAGAGCTTTCAACTTTCAACTTAGGTTAAGCATTTGTCCTGAATTTTTCCCTTTGTATTTTTTTCTAGGTATGGCCAAATAGTTCTTGTTCGATTTTTGCTTGATCTTTGCACCACATCATAATGATAAAGAGCTACAAGGTCAAATCTATACTGACTTATGCTAATACATGGAGTGTGCCACACCCTCCCTTTCCGAACTGATGTTTATGACACAAAGGTCAACCAAAAACAGAATAGAAAATCTTTAAGACTGAAATCTTTACTGTCTATCTTGCTTTCTCTGATCATCCCAAGCATCCTTTAATAACTCTGTCTTCTAAGAAGTGTTCTTGAAATAAAAGATGTTCTTGAAAGAATAATGTGTCATTATACAACAGGTCGGGTGAAATGACTGAACAAGAGGCATTCCATTAGCAATGATAGACAGTATAACAACACTCAATATCACACTCTCGTGTGATCTTGCTTAGATAAACCCTTGAGGAACCTTTTTAACAATAAAAGGTTCTTCAGAGGCAAAAGGCTCTAGGTCGATCCTTGCTCCTCTGAGAACTCTTTTGGAGGCCTGGAGTGTGATATAAAACTTGTATCTCACATCTTCATGTTGGCATACGGCACTAACCATGAAAACCCCCTGACACACACTCTTTCAGAGCAAACTGCACATGGAGGGCTTCCGCAGTCTCAAAGAGGGCGAGGCTGTGGAGTTCACCTTCAAGAAATCGTCCAAAGGGCTGGAGTCACTACGGGTAACTGGGCCCAATGGAGCACCATGTCAAGGCAGTGAGAGAAGACCCAAGGGTGCGCAGAAACGACGCTCCAAGGGCGACAGGTGAGTCCAGATTCTGGACGTCCACGTCTAAAACCCCAAACTAAGACTGAAGTCCTTACCCCATTAACTTTAAAGTCCTAAAGAAACAGCATTTTTGTGCTGTTTTATTCATTTAAGGTAACATAACATAAAGAGACTGCTCAAAATGCTTTACCTAAAATCTTGAGTGTGTCACAAATTTTCAAGTGCTTAAAAGGAACAAATTCCAGCCAGTGGGGCACAACCATGGTGTCTTAGGAAAAGGTAACAGGGTGTTCCCTGCCACTCTGTTACTTTGAATGTTGTGTATTTGCAGGTTTTACATGATAGAAGGGGTGGAGGGGAGGTTGTTCTTACATTTGTGTTGGGATTATTTGTGGGAATTATTCACAAATACAGCTACATACAGTTACCTAATAAAGTAACCAGTAAAAAGGCAAAAGTAATTGAATTTTGATACAAAAATGCAATAAAAATATGCAAATGTTTTCAAATGTATTGTTTTGCAAAGTGAAGTCAACTCATCATCATCATACAAATAAAATTGACCTTCTAAGAGCTTGAAAAAAACCCAACCAAAAAGTATTTCTTGGCTGGCTAAATGAAGCTTTGTTACCTTTTTCTGGAGCAGCGGGCTTAGCTGGATCAATAGGTTTTTTGATCTCTTCAGCATTGGGAGTTTAAGCCATTGAGCTTCAGCCCTACAGCCCCCACCGCTTTAGAAGGCCTTTAAGCCTGGCACAATGTGGTTTTATCAGTTATCATAGTGTAGCGTATGATCAAAACAAGGAGAAGAAACAAGCCTCAATTATTGCCATTGGAAGAAATTGACATTTATTTCATCCTGTTTTGATCTTTTTTTGAAGGTTGCTTTGTAAATTTTAGGCTATTAAGATTTGAGCACGCCATTAATTTGATAGCATCTTATTCAATTTGGCTATATTAATCATAGTTGGCTGTGAACAAATTAATCCCACTGCTTTCTATGCTTATATACAAGCTAGATTAGTTTGTATTCAGATGTTCCTTCTTTCTCTCAGTGGCTCCCAAAAAGAAATATAGTATTCAGAAAGGAAGGACCTTGGTTTGTAGAGTTCTGACTGTTCAGATCAGCACAGTCCATTAATTGGATAGCGTCTTATTGAGTTTGACCATATTTAATCACGGTTGGCAATGATAAAATGAATCCCACAGCTTCCTGTCTTTAACACCAGCTAGATTTGATTGCATTCAGATGTTGCTTCTGTTTCTCACCCGCACCCAAAACATAAATCCTGCATTCAGGGAAAAAAGGCAAGGATCCTATCCATTTAATTGATAACAGATGTAGGTGCCTGGGAGAGGTCGGAGGTCACCACTGCCATAGCAACAATGGGGTGTGGTGTGTAAATGAGGTGGAGGTGGAGGGGAGGAGCGAGGGTCAGGGTTCAGAGGTCACCACAGTATTGAAACAAAGAGCTGCCTCTCCCGCGCTTGTGGCCACGCTGATCAATACCAATCTCTGATGGGGGCGGGGGCGCTGGGAAGGAAGGAGCTGTGGTTAGCTGTGATATGATCCAGGGCTCGAGCTGTGCTTCCTCATTGTGCATCGCGGGGTCATTATTTTACCGCTTTAAAATTTTATTACGCAAGTGTAACTCTAAAATTTTACAGGCTGCGATTAATGAGCACCTTGTTGAGGTGAAATGGGCTGTTTTGCTCTCGTGAGAAATGGGAGATTATTAAAAGTTTAGTGGCAGGTTAGACCGATATATCAGTTCGTTGATGTTGGTCTGTTAATAAAAATCTGATAAAAAGCGTCCAGTTACTGTCATCCATCTCTGATACAATGCAAGCGATGATGTGATTTTCCATAGTAGCTTGAGGGCAGTCAAACATGTCTCTCCCTGCCTTGAGGAGCTGCTAGACCACCTAAAAATACTCTGATAGCCTCACTGTCAATGGAGGCTTGTAGAGTTCCATGATGCACCCTGATAAGAATACAGCTCTTGGGGAAACTTGGGTTCCTTGGAATATTTAGCATGAAAATGGTCAGAATACTAGATATTGATTTACAGATTACAAGATGCTAAATATTAGCACAAAATATTGGCCCATGTAAACTTCAATCCACAACTATCAGCACTGGACTTCTGTATTGGTGGAACCTGAATATAAACTGTCTGTTAAGAACTTTTGTGTATTTGATGAACCTTTTTTCCCCCCAAATACAGAAAAAATGCATTCCATACTTGCATTTTTCTAGACCTGATGTTTTTTTGAATCATGAAAGCCTGGATTTAATGAGCCACAGCGGCATGCAATTTAGCATCACTGGTCCTCCATAACATATTTAGATGTACAGGGCATTCCCAATGTTTTTTTCTTGCGATATAATGATGATTTCAAAGTGTTGGGCTAATACCAATGACTGGAAGTCCTGGAATTTTGTTACAGTCTGTTTTTTCAAAATTCAGCATCAGAGTTTTGTGTCAAGGGCAATGTGACACAAAAACTTTTTTTTTCATTCCACAAAGGCTTTTTTTAAGGCACAAGAGGCTTTCTTGAGGGTTTCATATTGCATCTGCAATGAATGAGTGACTAACTCTAAGTAGAACTTCTTTTAAATCAGAGAATAACAGAATGGATGAGGGACAAAATCAATATGTACTGAAAAAAGGTTTTGTGTGTTGGCTCAATGTCTGTGAAGAGGTCATACATACTCAGCCACAAGGCATCCTAGTGTTATAAGATGCTGTCCTGTAACTCAGAGGCCACAGGTTTGAGTCCCCCAAAAGCCAGTGTGTGTCTGTGACCAGCTGTGTGTCCTGTGTAGGAGTGAGACTCTGAAGCCCTTCTTGCTCACTCTGGACAGGAGTGGTGACTAAGAAAGAGCCTGAAATGCAAAATGAAAATGTCCTCAGAGTGAAAACAAGGTCATGTGTAATCAATAAAGATTAAGGTAACACATACACATGCCACAACTGAGCTCCAACATGGGAAAAATGTGATTTTAATTTCATGAGTTTTTCAGGTTATGGTCAGTCATCTAGTGAATTAGATGCTGCAGCTAGTTGTTGCCATCAGGCCACATTATATTTGATCATTTTTTCATTGTTTTTCTTAAATGTACACTTTCTCAATTCTTAAATAACATTTGTAATTCATACATTTTTATGGACTAAATTGAATTGTTCTGACTCAGGGGTCTGATTTTGTTCTGTCAAATGTGTGTGTCTGTGTGTGTGTGTGTGTGTGTACGCACGTGCACCTGGGGAGGAGTCAGTGTCAGCACTGGTCAGTCCTCAGGAAAAATGCAATATCAGTATTTGTGCTTACATATGAAACAACAAACAATTTTACTAAAAAGCGAATAACTACAAAGAATAAGGCTATACTGGTGTTCTCTGTCTGTGCTATTGTGTTTGTCTCTCCCTCTCCTGATCATCGGTCTTATTATGAAATTAAGACTAGAAAAATAGAATATTAGATCAAATAGAAATATGTGGACACCATTATTAAGTCAAATTTAAACATTCAGTGCCAACAATGCAGTGCCATAACAATAAACTTTGATAGAGATGATTGCTCTTCATCTTAAATACGAAAACAGAGTCAATCAATATTCAATATTCAATCAATATTCTCACAAAGAATGTTTTTTCTAGGCGGTTCTTTTTAAAGAAGCCAAAAAAAGTGAACCAACTGCAAATCAACTCAGCCATCATTCAATCTAAATGAATTTGAAAAAGCCCTGGGCTGCTTCTGCTCCAGTTTCACATCACTCCTTTAAAACTCAGACCCAGTCAATCAAGTACATTTCTATATACAGGGATGTGAACAGGTGAGGGGTAAAAAAGGTGAGAACATTGCGTGGATAGAGAAAACATGCCACAACTAGGAGGATCCGATGATTTTCATGCTTTAGAGTAAGATGAGTCACTCTGCTCACGATGGGCAGCAAATTAAATATATTTGTCCGTGTTGCTAATTATCTAATGTTAGATAGATGCTAGTAGTTCATAAGGTAGTAGCCATTCATGTAGCTGCTGTCACAAGCTAATTTCAAACATCAAGAACCCTTGATGAGGCTGAAACACAGTTGTTTTGCCTCTCTCACAGGATAACAGACTGGGGTTAGTTGTCATCCACTCTTAGTGGACAGAGTGAAGTGTAGTCTGCTGCACTTTTGAATGGTCAAAAAAAACTTGTCCCCTCTGTCTCCCATGTAATTGCATTGATGTTCCTACTGCATTAATTGTTTTGTGAGAGCATGTGTGCTCTATAGCCACCTTAAAGTTGTGTGGATGGGGAGATAGAAGACATTGGATTCCTTTGTAACTGAATCACGTTTAAATGATTTGGCTTGAGCAGAGGTAAACAGCAGAAGTGAAGGATGCCATTGCTGTCAGGTGAAACCCTTCTATCTCCAAAATGTCAGCTTTTCAGGAACTTGTTTTCAGTTTGTTGAGAAAGGGTTTCATAAACCCAATAAGTTGGAAAATACATGTAGTCCTTCAATGCCCTCAGTGTTCCTTCAAACACCAGTTAACAGTGTGATGATAACTTGGTTTCAAAGCATAGTCATGCTGCTTCAACACACTCTTATAATGGCTGTTTTGATTTCAAATAGACCACAATGACAATGATGAGTTTAATGACTACAGCAGAAAGCAGAAAGGAAATTGATGTGGACAACAAGGGGCGGTTATGAAGAGATGTGCCATAAAAAAGCTTTAGCCACATCACTATGGTGGTCATAGCTGCTCATAACATGGCTTTTATCCCAACGGTTGCCTATACATTAAGTAGCTTACTTGACAACAAAAAGGCTTTTCTGAAGTTAGACTTTGTTAAAACTTCTTCATCGTTATTTAAAACAAAGAACATCTTAAGACAGGCAACAAAGGAAAAAGCCAGTGCAAATAGAAAACCAGACTGTCCAAATTTCATTGAGTTTTACACTTTAAGTTTTACAGTTTAAGTTCCCCTTCTCTGTCACAACACATGGTGACAAAATTCATATTTTTCCCACTATGGCTTGGAACCTCTACACTATCACCAGTTCCAGTGGTTCATGTTCATAAACCTGTGCACAATTTTAGAATCTTAATTTTTATGGGCAAAAAAACACCCCCAGAGACTTAAGTGGGTACACAGGCAAGCTGCTGAACCCATCAGGGTGCTCAATTGCAATTATTTTATTTATTTATTTATTTATTTATTTTTGACTGCATGGACAACAAAGAAATCTGTGTTGCCCTGCAGCCTTCGCAGCACGTTGACTGGAGCTGCATGTGGATGAGTGTAGTCAGATGGACAGGACTGAGGAATGTGAAGCCATTTTTAAGAGTTTGTTGCCCTCTGGTGGAAGAATACAGCCATACTTTACTGCAACTTTGTAGTATATTCTAGCTAAATTCCTAAATTAACCAGAAATATTAAATAACAAAACAAATACAAATAATAATACAGATTATTTTAATACTTTTATATGACCAGAACTACTCATAACAACAACAACAACAACAACAACAACAACAACAATAATGAAAACAATAATACTAATAAGAAGAAGAAGAAGAAGAAGTAAATAATTGGATAATAAATTGGACTTTTCAAAATTGTCATTTTTTCCAATTTTGGGCTAATTTCATAATGAATGCATTTATTTTATGTGAAACTGAATTTGTTTTTTGCTGCTTTATCAATTGTATAAATAAAAAGTGTCTTCCATGTTTCTTTAAATAATAATAATAATAATAATAATAACAATAATACATTTAATTTGTATAGTGCTTATCCGGATACTGAAAGACTTGAAAAATTGTTAATACTATTAATTTTTTACTATTAATCATATTGATAGTAATATTAATGCTGTTAATACTATGACTAGTTCTTCGACTACTACAACCACTATTATTAATAATAATACCAAAGATATTACAATAATTTTAGACAATATAGCAAATTTAATTCACATTTCTATTCTTTTATTTTTCTTTTATTCCATATTGTATATATATATATATATATATTTCTTCAGTTTTTTGTCTACATATGTGTTTTCACCCTGTTCATTTCCATCTAATATG
>OMLF01015638.1:0-11796 GCA_900302615.1 Holocentrus rufus
ACCAAATAGATGGAGGGCGCAGCAGGCCTCCAAGGGCCTGGATAGCTCAGACGGTAGAGCATCAGACTTTTAATCTGAGGGTCCAGGGTTCAAGTCCCTGTTCAGGCGTAGGAGTGAGCTTTGCCCGAGTTCTCCCGCTGAAGATGCTGACAACTGACCGAGAGAGGGCTGCCAACCCTCTGTTTGTCCTGTGCATTGAAAGTTTCAATGTGGAATTCAAACTTTGCAACAGGAGATTGGGGAATCAATTGTTAATTGCGTCTGATGACAGGAACGTGACAGTCTCAGAGGTCCCAACACATACCTGCGAGGTGAAACTTGTGACCTGGAAACGCTGCCTTTCCGCAGCACCGATGACTGCAGTCCATCGTCCTCAATTATTATTAGCCTCAATCATCCAATAACTCTTGATTTGCAGCTAACATGCACACCTGAAGGTATTTCTGTCTTTAACCGGCTCACGTGTTAAAAAACACCAAAGCCCACTCCGAAACAAGCAAGTCTCTTGGAGAATGCGGCATCGATCCCGCTCCCTCTCGCATGCTAAGCGAGCGCGCTACCATTTGAGCTAATTCCCCTACTTTCAAGCTGGAACGCAGCTCAAGAGCCTTCCGCATTTGGCGGGCCCTCGCTTCATACTAGGGTTACGACAGTTTGACAAATAAGCTGCTACAGTTCACTTGTCACTCCAAGTGGGTCAGAATTGGGCCCAGCTGAACTGCTTCAATAGCTGTCAGGCAGCAAGTGTGATGGTAGTGGAGGGTGAGATCTCGCATTTCACAGGCTGAAATCTTGAACCGAAATGCAGGACAAAATAGACGTTTCTCCAATTGGGAGCAGCGCTCCTTTCACATTCCTTTGGCAGTGCCTTGTAAAGTTCGAAAGTTCTTTTTAATGACTACAACTTCTACACTGCTTGTGCCGTAATAGCTCAGTCGATAGAGCGTTAGACTGAAGATCTCAAGGTCCCTGGTTCATTCCCGGGTTTCGGCAGAGGTCATGGAAAGCAATAGACTTAGACTTAGACTTAGACTTTCTTTATTGTCATTGCACAAAAAAAAACACAGCAGTGAGATTTTGGCAGCGAAATGTCGTTCCTTGGCTTCCGGATTACAACAGAGATGGAAAAAACAAGAGCTAAATAATAATGAGTGCAATAGAGAATAAATAGATCAAACAGAATGTAAACAACAGAATAAACAGTGTAAACAGCGGTGTAAACAGTAGAAACGTTGTAGCAGCGGGGTGGATAAAAATATAAATATAAAAATGTTGCACAGAAAATGTATTGTCCATATGACAAATATGCACTGAGAAATATGTTGTCCATCAGAAAGATATTCTTGTATTGTTCGTGGGGTGGGTGGGTGTGTATGTGTGTGTGTGTGTGTGGGTGTGTGGGGGGGAGGGGTTATTTGGCATTGAGCAGTCTGATGGCCAGGGGGAAGTAACTGTTTCTGAGAATTCGGAAGCACAGTCTTCATGTTCGCCTGGTTAAAGTCCCCAGCAACAATAAAAACGCCCTCCGGGTGTGTGGATTGCATGTCGCTGATGGCACGGTAGAGAACACTCAGGGCTTGTTTACAGTTAGCGCTGTGTGGAATGTAAACAGCAACAATGGTGACGCTGGTGAATTCACAGGGCAGGTAGAAGGGTCTGCATCTCACAATCATAAACTCTATGTCCACACAGCAATGACTGGAGACCAGAGTAGCGTTGGCGAGCAGGACTGATGGAAGCGGCGGTCGGAACGGGTTAGCTTTTAGCTTAGCTGTAAGTCCACCGCGACAATTGTGCTTCTGCTTCCTCTCGCATCGCCTCCGATGTCTCCGCGGGCGGCCTGTGCTGGGGGGAGACTCCACTTCACTGTAAGCCGCTGGATCTGACCGGCGTAGCAGACCAAGGTTATGTAGAGCGGTCCGCGTCTCCGGGCTTACAGGGTTTACGGGATCCAAGTTGCTAACTTTATTCAGACTCATGATAACCTGCCGGTCGTATACTATTCTTGCATCGTTTCGCTGAACTTTTGATGCTAAAAACACTGGTCTATGTGGCGAAATTACCGATAAAGTGGTTGATTTACCGGGAGCCGAAGCAGCCGCAGCCGGACAGGGCGCCGCCATCTTAATTATATGTGGTTAGGCAGTGTCTAGGCAGTGTGTGTGTCTTTATATCCATAAATATTAAGGCTGTCAAAAAAATAAAAAATTATAGTATGAAGTGCTTTAATTTGTCACAGTTAATGTATGCATGCATTTAAAATGAGGATGTTTGAAATTGGAACAACTACCATTATATGGACGAGGGATCAATACAAAAGAGGTCTATCAAACACAACGACAACCTCTTCCTGGAGGTGATTCATGCCTAAACTTGAATGAAGTCCGTCAAAGTTAGGTGGAGTAGAGCTGCAAGATCACCTTCAACATATATTGTCTATTTGTAAAAATATACATTTTGAAATGTCAAATTCATTTAGAGAGAGAGAGCGAGAGAGAGAGCAAGGTTAAGCTGTAGAACATTTCTCTTCTTTTCTTGTGCCTTTCTTCTATCAATGAATATTAGTAATTTCTGAGAATAAAACATTATTCTCAGTTTCTCATCTCATCAAAATAGAATAAACAACAAGTACAAGGGCCCTATAAGTTTGACTTTATCGCGTTAGCCATGAACACTGTGGCTAACAGAAAAAAACTGAAGCCAGACATTTAACACACCAACAATTAGAATGAGGTGTCAATTTCCCACATTTGATTGTAGAATATTGCAATCAGTCCATCAATCAGTCAATCAATTGTGAAAAGTTAGCCGGCGTTTTTTATTGAAAATGATGCAGGTGCCTGCTGTTACTCAATTTCCAATCATCTGTCCGCAGTCTGTCAGTCTGCGGCTGCGTAGTGTGTAGTGCCGGTTGGAATCTAAATGCTGATAGAACCAAGATTTTTTTTTTTTAATTAAATTAAATGTTGTTAAACGTTGGATTATTATTTTTATTTTCTTTATTTATTTATTTTACAGAATTTTGACTTTTAAAAGAGGTGAAATATATATACTGTGTAAACTCAATGGAAACAATTATGAAAATCAGAGATGCCATGTCTTTCACTAAACCACAAGATGGCAGCAAATGAATGGCATATTACAGACTGGATTATGAAGGGAGCACTTGAGAGGACTAGAAGATTCATCAACTGTAAACAAGATTGACCTGAGTATCCAAAAGACAAAGAAATTAGAATCAGGTATACATGCATCAAAATATTGAAAAATAACATTTATGTAACCTATATCAACCACATGAGATATTGACCCTTAAGCAATCATAGCCTGTGTTGCAAATATGATCCATGGAGGCCCAGTGGAGGTTTTCATTTCATCCAAACACTACAGGAGCTCTTTTCACTGTCCTCTCTGCTTGAAGCTTTTTCAGTGAAATCAAATTTGGCTGGAATGAATTTTTGGGCCCCCATGCCACATGGTTGCACATCTCTGATCTAGGCCTGCATGAATCCAGTCAAAAGGCACCACAGAGCACTTTCTGTGGTTTTACAGTAAACTGTAAACCTGCAGTAGTTTATCTTATGTTGTGACCACTTTGAAATAGGGTCTGATACTGAATGGGTTGTATGCCATTGCTCCCTGACACTATATGACAGTGCTGGAGGCAAGGCTACAGCACAGAAGGCTGTTATCCATAGTTCACTGGAGAAAAATCTGTGATGTAGAGAAAAGGATTTAACAGCCTACAGCTACATAACCTGGAGGCCGGAGCACTGGGCTTCTGGCCAAACGGTTGCTGAAAGTGAAGTGCCTTTAACTGAGGTACCTTTAAGCAAGGCACTGAACACCAACTGTTCCAGTGAAGATGCTCCGCCAACAGTATAGCTGTGTCCACGGTAAATAAAGGTTAAAAACTGATGCGTTTGTTTCCATTCTGCTCTCAAGTGCTTGTCATGGCGTCAGAAAGCCATATTCATAACCCAGGCAGCCTACACAACCTACACCAGGTACGGGATAACAATATCAATGAAGTCGGGCGGGAGAAGAAAAAGAAAATCTCTGCTCAGGATATTGCAACAAAAACCAAAGAAAACGGCCAGCTGCGACCGCTACAGCTCCTAAAAACACTGCTCAGGGTTTATCTGAATCAAAGCAGAAAGCAGCGCTTGGTGTTAGGATGGATATTGTAGGTGGATGCGTTTGCCTTCACACACACTCATGCACACACGCACCCACTCACACCCACACCCACACACACACACTAGAGATTCAACCATCCCTGCTCGGAAAGGAGAGAGGAGAGACGATCCAGCAGCTAATAACGCCGCCGTTACGTCTCTTGAAAAATCTACTCCAGTATAGCCTGTTTGGATATAAGGGGGAGAGGAGAAGTGAGGAGAGGAGGTCCAGGAGTAGATGACGCCACCGTCGCATCTCTAGATGGGTGGTTTCGATGAGTGGCCCGCAGCAGCACCAGCAAGCCAAGCCCACCGGTGTCAGGGCTGATACCACCTATAAAAAGCCCGACACCGATTCTCTCGGCGGGTGTCTGTCACCAGAACATTATACAGCTCTTCCCTCCTTTCCTTTGACCGAGCTGCACGCAAAGCTACTTGGATTATTTGCTGCCATTCATTTTCCACATTGAGCGCAGCAGGAGCATCAGCCAATCGCCATGTCTCACGCTTGGGGATACGGACCAACAGACGGTGAGGCATTTTTATAGGATTCAGGTGGGAGGTGGTTGCTGCAGACGTTTAGATTTTGAGTAAAGCTGGTAGGCTATGTAACAGGTCATGGACATGTTGGTATTTACGGAGGGTTACTGATAGTAAGGACCAAAAAAAATTGAGAAAAGAGATAGAATAGAATAGAATGGCTTTTATAGTCATTTTTAGTCTTCTCAATATGTATGTTTGTTTGTTTGTTTTACACACAAATTGATAATAGTTAAGTGAGATAAAGTCCTGTACTGTATTTTGCAGGACCTGACAAGTGGGCCGAAGGTTTTCCTATTGCTAATGGACCGAGGCAGTCTCCCATCAACATTGTCCCCAGCGAAGCCCAGTACGACTCCTCTCTGAAGGCTCTGAAACTCAAGTATGACCCATCCAACTCCAGTGGCATTCTCAACAATGGACACTCCTTCCAGGTGGACTTTGTGGACGATGCAGATACTTCAAGTAAGCAGCTCAGTTCATTTTTCTAGATCAGGAAACTGGAACAGATAGAGCTGCAATTTGAGCCAAATGTGCAATTTACTCTTGCACATTTGGTTTGGATAAAAAATATATTTAAATTTGCACCTGTAATTTGCGATGAAAAAATGTAATCTTTAACCGTTCAGTCAATATACCTTAAACTACTCAAGAATTAGAGGTAACAGTCTGACCTTTAACCTCATACTCATTCACATTCTAAATAACATAGGGGGCCCAAATGTTATAAAATGTATTGTTGTCTACAGGCTACATCCCATGATAACGTTCAGCACCAAGCACCTACTGTACATAATGTGGAGCTACTGCAGCCACACTTTGATTCTGTGGTGTGATTACAGAGCTACTTTTAGTTCAACATCTCATTAGTTAACGTCTATATCATTATCTGCCCTTCTTCTTTCTTCTTACACTCCTATGTAGTAGTAGATAAGAAGGGCTGATGACGTGAGTGTTACATGAAGTCACCCTAATCAACCGCTCAGTTTTCTCATTATCTGGAAGTCAACAGGACATCTGAACCACCGTTTTCACACACAGTTTTCCCCAAGCTTCACTGTGGCTGTGCTGTTGCATGCTGGAGCTGATCTCTATTTGGAAAAACAGAATTACACCCTAAAACATCAAACAGTACTAGAAACGCAATGCCACAATTGTGCTTAAAAGTAATAATTGCTCTCTATAGTGAGATTTTCATATAAATAAATGTCCATCACCCACTGATGTAACACAAGTGTTTCAGGATTTCAGCTCAATAAAACTTTTACAACTTTTACATTTGTCAATGAAACAGCAATTGCTAGTACTTAGTGCTTAGTAACTCATTAATTACTATATTAAGATAAAGGAAAACACAAGAAATGGAATAATAGAACACCATCACAAGTGCTTATGAGAATTGGGATGTAACCCCTCTTTGGGACTTTGGGACCTTATGGCTGTAAATACTGTATGGCCTCTCTAATAGGCATGAACTTCAATTCAATTCTATTCTATTCTATTCTATTATATTCTGTTCTGTTCCATTCTGAGAGATAATGTGAAACTTCTTTGGTCCATGTGGGAAAACTGGGCCATTACAGCAGCAATATTAATAGAGGATACAGCCAAGAAGTAGAAATATAAACTGAAAATACAAAATAGAATATAAAAAATAACAAAAACAATAAGAACAAAAAGTGCATAAAATATAGAAGTAGACTGTGAACAAGTGGGGTAACAATAATCATATGGAGCCTATAATTCCAACGCATGTTAAGTAGACTGGGAAAATCTGGGAAAGATTAACATGTATAGATTTCCTTACAGATGATACCAAAATCAAATTTTAGCACGAACTACAACAAAATTTGTCTCCCCTTTCCTGTACCTACAATCCTAACTGCACTCTCGTAATTTCTAATCTGTCCTCTTTCCCTCCCTTTCCAGCCCTGACTGGCGGTCCTATTTCTGGAACCTACCGTCTGAGGCAGTTTCACTTCCACTGGGGAGCCAGCGATGAGAGAGGCTCAGAGCACACCGTTAACAACATCAAGTTCCCCTGTGAGGTACGTGTTTGCGAAAGACGGCAGCCATCATGCTGCATTTTTTGCTAATAGCACTCGCACTACTCCATAACATTCAATTCAAACAGTTGCAGCCACAAATGGCAGCAACTGTTTGAATTTGCACAGTATATCACCAAAACGTTTAAATCAGATATTGCAGAATTGCACTGGTCAAAATCTTGCCCCTGTCATAGTCCTGTGTCTATAGACTATATGTAGGTCTCATTTTTCCCACAGAATAGTAGGCAGCCTGTCGTAGGCAATAGTAGGTAGCATGTAAATATAAGTTGAGTCCATTTCACTAGCACTTTTAGCATCAACTCCCACTGTGGCATGAAAAAATTTGCACAAAGATTTGTCCATTCAGATTCCTGCAAGCAGCAATCTATAAACTTGCAGTGATGTTTTCAGTTTGGATCAAATAATATAATGGGACTTTATGGTGCAAAATTTTAGCTGTAAACATGTACAATTTGTACAATTTGGCTTGTAAATAGAACTGAATTCTTTACTCAAAAAATAAATAAATAAATAAATAAAATAAACAATTCAAATTAAATTCTTTCTGATCAAATCTCAATTAGTGTTATCAAGGCAGGTGTTAAGTCTTTGGCAGCATCAAATGTTTTGCAACTGGAAAACTACCACCCCCCAAAATAGAGATGATCTGTTATAGTTACAGTTACAGTTACAGTTGGTTTTTGGCAGGCGCTTTTATCCAAAGCAACATACACATGAGATTTTAATACAACACAAGCAAAGTACTAGTCGGAGACAACAACGAGAGTAAATGCTACAAAGCTAAGCTCTGGTGCAGCAGGACATGGCTGCTGAGAGGCAGTGCTACAAGGCAGTGCTGCGAGACGATGCATAGTGTGCATAGATGAATAGAGATTTTTTTTATTATTATTTATTATGTTTTTGTTTGGATTAGGTGGAAGGTGTTCACTAAAGAGCTTGGTCTTTAGTCTTTTCTTAAAGACTGAGAGGGACTCTGTGGATTGAATGGATTTTGGTAACCCATTCCACCACCGAAGGATCACAGTAGAGAAGAGTCTCGCTAGAGACTTAGGCTTCTGTTGTGGTGGCAGCACCAGACGACGCTCCCTGGCTGAGCATAGTGAGCGGGTTAGGGTGGGAGGGAGTGTAGACCTGAATGAGGGAGTTCAGGTAGGTCGGAGCTGTTTTGGTAGCTGCTTTGTAGGTGAGCATCAAGGACTTGAACTTGATGCAGTCAGGAACTGGGAGCCAGTGGAGGGATATGAACGGCGGCGTGGTGTGCTCTTTTGGGCTGGTTGAAGACCAGATGCGCCGTTGCGTTCTGGATCATCTGCAGAAGTTTGAGCGTACATGCTGGGAGGCCTGCCAGTAAGGAGTTGCAGTAGTCAAGGCGTGATGTTACAAGAGTCTGTTCTAGGAGTTGTGCTGAATGTTCAGACAAGTAGGGTCTGATCCTCCTGATGTTGTACAGGGCGAACTGGCATGAACGAGCAACAGAAGTCACATGGTACTTAAACGTTAGCTGGTCATCAGTGATGACACCCAAGTTTCTTGCAGACTTTGTGGGGGTGAGGTGAGTGTTATTGAGCTGGATACTGATCTGTTGTTGTACAAAGGGATTATATGGGAGAGGGTTGACAACTTTCTCACTACCAAATATGGGACAAAAGGTGGCGTGCCACGGCGGTGTGGGCATGGTGATGTGTGAATATATAGTGTAAATTTGTGTATTCCATGTAGTCTATAGCTTTACTAAAACTGTATCATCATGTAAATTTATAATCATGTAAAATCATGTAAAATAAACCTCAAAATTAATGATCAAAGAAACCCTAACCCAAAATCAAATGCAAAAGAGGAAAATACGGGCATGAGTCACCTAGTCTACTTTACATTTGTCTATGCATTTCACTGTGCATACAACTAATGCACATGGAGGGGTGTGATTGGATGATTTCAAACATGGTGTGATCCGCACACAGCAATTTTTTTAAATTCAGTTGCTACTGATGTTGCATCAGATCTAGAATCTGTAAGAGTGCCTTCTACAGGTGATTACAGAGTAGCAGTCAATATATTGGGACAATGGAGGTCCAATACAGGACAAACCAATTTAGTTGAACATATGGGACGTCCCGACTAATATGGGACAGTTGGCAACCCTAGACTGGGATGACAAGGAGCTCAGTCTTTGACAAGTTAAGCTAAAGATGGCGGTCCTTCATCCATGCTGAGATATCAGAGAGGCATATCTGTGCCGAGACTGTGTCAGGAATGATAGGAGGAGCTGGATATTGTCAGCATAGGAATGGTATGAGAAGCCATGTGAGCGGATGGTGGTAGGTGGAGACTGGTTACAGTATGATGAGGCACTCTTCAAACTCTTTCCACTCTTATTTCAGTGGCAAAGAAATCTTCCTTTGTCATTATGTGGCATTGCTTCATGGCATTGCTGTGACATGTGAAAATATCAAATAAATGTATTATTTTTGGTTCGAATTAATTTCTCAACAAGGGTACGACCCTCACAGATGATTGTGCCGCCTCTCAAACTTCACCACCATGCCAAACAGAACTGATGTGAAAATGTTCAGGGAAACTGCTTAAACTGCACACAGTTTAGGCAAAAATTTCCCCTGACTTCGTTCCCCTTATTTCCTTTATTAGCTTCATTTGGTGCACTGGAACACCAAGTACCCCAGTTTTGGAGAGGCAGCCAGCCAGCCTGATGGACTCGCTGTGGTTGGGGTGTTCCTCAAGGTAATGTATTGGGAACTCATTACTATCACTTCAATTATTTGTTGTCTATTATTAAATTAATCTGACTGGGGGTGGGGGTAAAATGTTTGGACTTTTGCAACTCCAAGGGGAAGCCAATTAATGAACATTGTTCTTGATAAATAATGGTACTACTTATTAGTAATTCTAAAACAAAATGCATTGGGAATTGGGATTGTGTATGTCTGTATGTGTTACACAGATTGGTGCTGCCAACCCCAGACTGCAGAAAGTTCTGGATGGCCTGGATGCAATCAAGGCAAAGGTACAAAAATTACTACAAAATATTAACAAAACACAGCTCTTTCAAAATAGGTTAATACAATTCCTTTATCATTTTGATTGATGACCATCATTTGTATTGCAAAGAAAGGAAAATGATTCCTTCCTTCCTTCCTTCATTCCTTCCTTCCTTCCTTCATTCCTTCCTTCCGTCCTTCTTTCCTGCAGGGCAAGCAAACCACCTTTGCTAACTTTGACCCGAAGACTCTTCTTCCTGGTTCTCTGGACTACTGGACCTATGATGGCTCCCTGACCACACCCCCTCTGCTGGAGAGTGTCACCTGGATTGTCCTTAAGGAGCCAATCAGTGTCAGCCCTGCCCAGGTACTTCCTGCTGTTAATCATGGAACATATAAAAGAAGGAAACGACATCATGTTCCAAATTTGCACTGGTGCCAAATTATCCAATGTGCCAATTAGATGTCCTTGTTATTGGTCTTAAAAATTCCAGCAGCTGCATATAGCCTGCCACCTGTTATTCGACCCAGTGTTAATGTTGGCCACATCCAAAATTACATTTACATAAACCAATATGTCATATATGAGCTAGTTAACAACATGACAGTTACCTGGCTGGGGTAATGGTGAACTAGCTTATAAATGAAGAGATGGCAAACTGATTCACTGCTATGTCAATTAGGGCTGGGCGATATGGACAAAATCAAATACAATATTCACAATATTTTTGACTGAATACCTAAATATCAATACTGTGATGGTATTGTAGGGATGACTGTTCATGCGTTCACGAAATAATTACACAATGAGATTTATGATGAACAATCATTAATAATGTAGATATGATGAACAAGCAGGGAGATGCAAATAACAGAACAGCTAGAACAGTCTAATAAGTTCAGAAAACAGCATCTCTTCACTGTAATGCAGCCTTCAAAACCAGGAAAAGACAATACTTATGCTTTATCGGGATACTACGATATCTGAAATTCCAGACGTTATCTAGTCTTATATCACAATAATGATAACATGTCGATATATTGCCCAACTCTATGTCAGCCAATGTGATTTCACATGCTGCGGAGTGACATAAGGTCCTTTCCTTCTTTTATATGTTCCTTGGTTTCAGTTACTGTACAATACTACCATATTACTAATACTGCTGTTTTTATTGCTACTACTACTGCTGTTATTATCAGTGTTGGGTAAAGTAATTAGTCAAGTTACAAAGTTACTGCCATTAAAAACGAATTAGTTACATTACTGGATTACCTGCTGAGAAAGGTAACGCGTTTTTATTACTTATAGATGACTTTTGCATTGCATTAAAACCCCTTTTCTGTTCCTGTGCAAATTATCCAATGAACCTTTTAATGTATTGACTCAGCCATCATTGCACAGCCTAGTCTGGGGCCCATAATCATTATTTCTGCAGGCTAATAACAGGAATGACATGCACAGTATCCCCTTACAGCTCTTTATTAACAATTGTTTCATAACAATTAAACACAAAATCAAGAGTGTGCCGGTCCGGAGCTCAGTGCAGGCTAGAGCAACACGTTGACTAAAACATGTTGAGAACTAGAAAAATATGTTTGTGCAATTAAACTGCAAAGAAATAAAGCTGAATGATTTCAGATACATCCATTAAGTAAACAAAACAGGAAGTGACAAGTGACACCGCTGTGCAGCGTTTTGGCTTCTACCGATCTGACAGCAAGCTGCACAGATTCAGAGGTACGGGATGAAAAAAAAAAAAATACACGGATACGGGCTTGTCGTAGCCAACAGTGGCCTACATAATTCAACGTGCAACTAATAACCACCAAACTGGGTCAATTTTAAGGCTTACAAAAATAATAACAACAAAACTACAGGCTTACACACGCAGGCTTACGACACCGGTTTACGCACCAGCTGGAGAGAAGTAGCAGGAAATACACAGAGAGAACAAAATGCATCAGAAATTTTATTCTTTTAATTTTCTTTTTTAATTGTAGCAACAAAAAGAG
>OMLF01015640.1:3156-21243 GCA_900302615.1 Holocentrus rufus
GAGGGAGTCAGTTTCGCCTTTTGCAGTGCCATTATAAATCTCATAACTCTGGGAAAGTGAACTCCTGAACTCCTGATGGAACACCAACTTCTGCACTATTATCCCCACTAAACTCAGATCCAGCTTAATGGATTTTAAGGGAGCAAGACTAAATTCAAGCCGGTGACATGCACATAAGGTCAGACAAAGATCGACAAGTCACCATTCTCTCACTAATGTGTCAAGTCGGGGTGAGCTGTACCGCTCAATTCTATCAGCTTCTGGACCTGAACAAAACAGAACAATGTGGGACGAATCCGATTTTTTCATTTTTATTCCAACATTTTATTACCTGGTCGGGAGAAATCTTCCCCTCGTCGGCCACCATCCTCCTCAGGCAGGCCAGAGACCCAAACAGAGGCACAGCCAGGCCGATTCGTAGGTACCTCTGTCCTTTGGTGCTGAACACCAGAGTCACACACAGCGGCCTGACAGAGACCAAGACACACAAATCAAGAGGCGGTGAGAGACGGAAAGACCTCTGCTCTGAGTTCTCCCTGCCATTAACACTGCAACTTCCTCTATGACCAGGAAGGGACAAAAGAAGACTTTCATGAATAAATCAATACATTTTAACATTAATAATAGATCATTAGGACTTGGTTTTATGTGTGTGAAATAATGGAATCTCTATTGCATTTTTAAAAGCGGGGAACACTTGGCTCTGACCTCTCCAGAGGCAGTGCAGACATGAGCAGGGTGCTGGGACATAATGGCTTCTTTGAATAACAGTACACTGAGGATATATATGTGCCCTGTCAGGAACCTGTGGGAGTCTGTGGCTCGGCGGCAGTAGCCAGAGGCACGGAGACATGGCCCAGAGTAGTAATATGGAGAAATGGAAAGTTGTAATGACAGATGAAGGCTTTTAGTTTATATTACCAATTTGCAAAAACACATAAATTGGAGTCAGAATAAAGTTTAACTTGTCCTGATAAGTTGAAAAGAAAACCCTTAAGGGACTTATAAAATATTACAACTCAAAAAGAAAGAAAGCAAAAAAAACAAAAAACAAACTCCTAACAAAACAACAAGATGTGCACTTTTGTATTTTTATGTCCACAGTAGGAACAGAATCCATGTTCGGAGAGCATTAAAACAAAACCACAGCTGAGACAACTAAAACCTCTCCCAAACAGAGACTTCCAAGAGTTGGAGGGAATGAAAACAAGTTGGTGAATTTTTAGTAACTGCAGTGATATCGCCCAGCGACACCGTCCTAAATGATGGAGATGCTGATGGATGCCAGAGCTCAGGTTTTGTCACAGGTGAGCATGGAGGACGTCCAGCAGCAGGGACAGATGCTGCTGAGAGGAACGTCTGCTCTCAGTCTGCCACACAGACTCAGAATAACCTCTACGCTTGGAGCCAAGGACTCTGGGAGCAGTCCATCCACACCAGGTTTCTGTGTGCTGTACATCCAAGAGTGTGTTTGTGTGACAAATATAATACACAAGTCTATGTAGGGCTTCCTTTTCTGATGGGCCGGCTGTGGAGTGACCACAGCTGGATTCCAGCTTAAAAAGTTTGTTTGTCAAACTCCCTGTTTACACTGCTTGAGTCACTATCATCAGCAAAATACAGGTCAGCACTGCTTTTATTCATTCTTGCAGAAATACAGTATGAATGTACATTAGAGGCAATTTGTACCACATCAGAAAAAGTGTGATTCAGCATCCTTGGTTCACTGAAAAGTATGTGTGGTGAACCGTATTTTGTTTTTTTCAGCACAGTTCCTGCATGATGTAAAACACTGCAAAACAATTTAGTAATGTAGAGCGTTCAGCACAGCTTTGATTAATAACAGAATTAGGCCTAATAACTGACATCCACAAGCTGCATACAAAGGATTTCTTTTGCTATGTTGCACAACATTTACAACTCACTGGGAAAAGCCCCAACATTTTGTGTTGAATTGTTGCATGCATAAATTAAAAGAACTTTCTGAGTCAGTTAAATTTTTCCATGCCAAACCATAATACAAACTGATCTGCAGGCTAAAAAACAGGGTAGAAACCGAACACTTTTTACATGATGAAAAACTCATATGACATATGAAAAAAAAAAATCAGCACTGGAAGATCATTCTCAGCTATTGTCTGGTTAGGAGAGAGGATACATCAAAATACTGGTATTTAAATAGATTGAAAGCCTTCACGGTGAGTTTTAAATGGTGTATTTATGTGAGTAGGAAGGAAAAAATAGACTACAACTATAAAAAGATGGACGGTGAAGGCCGACTGACAGAGATTTACAGGCAAAGTGGTGCTCCCTATTCATCTGAACAAGAGCAAGCACAGAAAGTTTGTGGTGGATTGTGGGAAGGTCAGTGCTCAGAATTTGCGAGCACAGTGGAGGAGAGTACTACATTTCTCAGCTACTTTATGCAAATTTTCAAACAGCCATCGTAGACCTTGGTCAGTGAAGTGACGAGTGTGTGTCTGCGTGATTAAACCTACTCAACCTCGCCGGTCCCATCAGTGGGTTCATGATTACAAATACATGCTGTGCGGCTGAACTTTGTTCAAACCTACAGAACTTTATTTTAAGTTCTAGTGAACATCCAAAGGTTTCCAAAGATACCAAATATGTCCTGCTGAATTACAGAGAAATGTGTATAAAAGATGCACAAGACATCTAAATGTTTTCTATTTGATGCAATGCTGCAGCCATAAAACAATGGCATCTTGTGTGTTACATTTCACTCATTATAAGTGTGATGGAGCTTCAGTGAATTGTTGCAACCAGCAGATACAGAATATAGTGTATATGTGCCATTATCATACATTATAGAAAAGTCTTTTTCTAACTTTGAAGCTACTTAAGGTGGAATTTAAGGGAAAACCAGAATTCAGAGCGTTATGTTCAGTCACAAAACATCACAAAACTATTTCCACTTGTCATTTGTCCCACTCAATATGGAGTAAAAGTGGAGGATAGTGTTTGATATCATGGGGGTATCATGGCTGATATCATGGGTGATGGTGGGTGAAAAGATATTCTAGTCACATTAATTTATAGTCTAACATGTAATCAGTATTTATTCAGCAGACAGCCTTACCAGGTGCAGGCTGAGGTGAAGCACGTGTACGTTTTGGTGTATATTTAATTTTTTTGTCCAATGAGCAGTTGAGTCTGCCATTGTTTACATCTGCTTTGCAGCGTTCCATGCAGTGTTTCCCACCCTGACTATGACGGAAATATGACCGCCGTGTGAGTAATGTGAATTGTGCCATAATAACATTAAACACACAGGCAAGAACGCTTTATAATGTAGTTCATTCACAGGACCATAATAACTCACCGACCATTAGGAAGCTGGTCTTGTTAGTATAATTTTTCTAACTCTTGCATAAAAAAAAACAACATCTGCGTATTCACCACACGTGACGAGTTTACTCCCCTTCAACTGATTGGATGGGAGACATTGAACATCAAAAGAATTACTCATAATTATCAAGGTTCTTTGTGGGTCTCTGGAGACCCACAGCGAAGCATTAATCAATAAGCCACTGCTCAAGGAGGCATCCCCAATTCATACTAATTACCTTTTTCACAGCAATCTGGACAAGGGAAACAATCCCACTGAGAAACAACTCCAAACAGTAAACAGTATGTGAACGAGTGTGTGCCAGTGCAGCTGAGGGAAGTTATCGGATCCCAAACTTTAATTTCAATGTTTATTTGAGGCGATGATTACTATTTACTCAACTTAATAACACCCCTTATGTGTTTTTCTTTCCCATCTCATTGTAAAGTATTAAGTCAATCATAACGAGCCCACTGGGACCGCCTATGGATCTTTACAGCCATAACACACTGATTAATTATATGCAGTTTGATTACTGGCTGCAGCAACTGAGATATATTATTAATGTATGTCTGTGTCACAACCACAAAGCAGGCTTTGCAGCACTGGCTTAAATCCAAAAATGTATATTCTAAACAAAACTTCCCAAGCTGCAGAGCACATAACTACCAGGAGACAGGTGTTAAATATATGGATTGCAGAATTCAGCCAATGCAGGTTTTAAAACAAACAGAATATGTGTATAAAGGCTTGTGGACATGATCTAGTCACAAGTGGGCTGATATTTTCACATGGAGAAATATGAAAAAAGGCTCTAAAAGGCAATCCATCTGTTTTCTCCTCTGCGCGCCCCTTCAAAAGTGTTTTCTCTCACCCATCAGCCGCACAGTAAGAGGAAAGGACGGGATGACTAAGTACTTTCAACTTGGCAAGCTATTTGTCAGAACAGGCCTCTTAAAAACAATTTCCCAAATTAGAAAGGATGCTGGCTGAAGTTGTATGGACTCTTTCAAAGACCGATCTATCCGAAAGGGGAGAATTGATCGGCTCGGGGCCTTTTGGTGGGAATAATGGGCAGGGCATAAAAGAGTCATCAACACACTGGGGGAGGCGGGAGACGTGTGTCTACGTCAGACGGTGAAATATCACGAAGGGAGACCGTACTGTTTGCTCAGAGCCATAACACATGAAAGAGTAGAAACCCGGAAAAAAGATGGAAAACAGATGCCGTGATTTGCTGCTGACGTCAGGCGATCCTCTCTAATCACACAAAATGTGTCCGGTAGAAACTGACAATGTGTGAGTGTGTGTTGATCAGAAACACCCCGCCGTGTCAGCAGTGACATGGGAGGACGCAGCTGCTCATGTCGACTGTGTGACAGCTCAATCCGGGCCGCAGCTTGGACCAATTTATCAGTTTACCATCAGGCCGATATCTGTCTTTTTTTTTTTATATCTGATACTGGCATGTCCATTGTTTCCCCTCTCTGATATGAAAGAGGTGACTCTCTAGCTCCTTTTTTTCAGATTTTTAATATTTTTGACAGTATATCTCTCTCACTGTACTTTAACAATAGTTTTCTTGTTTAGTTTTTTGCATGGTAATTTTCAAATTTAAAGCAAAATAGCACTAGAGTGCTGGGTTGTATCATTACCTAGGCAAGATATGAGTCCACATGGTGGTGAAATATCCTCATTAGCTGCTCTGTCCTCCCCTGGGCTGCTGATAAAGAGTACTGTATTTGTATCTCTGCATTCACTTCCATAGCAGGGCAAAACAAATCCCAAAATAATACTTTCAGAACATAAACAAATGCAAACAAAGTGGATTATGCCAATGTAAAAAACAACAAGTCTTGGTACCCATATTTTTTCATGTAATTACAATCATTTGTGAAAGTACTATTAGGTTCTTTCTTCCTGGTGTAAGGTTACGATGCAGAAGTTTCCTGCCGGATCTACTTTCCAGTTCAAACAGAAAAATAACAAAAACAGCCATTCAATTTTCTCAAAAAAATAGGTACTGGGACTTGTTTATTATATTGGCATAATCTGCCTTGTTCACACTTGTTTATGCACTAAAAGTGTTATGTTTGGAGCACGGAGCAACTAATGAGGATATTTTGCCACCAAGCGGCTTCGTATCATGCCCAGGAAACCACACAACCAAGCAACACTGTATGTCAGTCTTAAAAACCCATATCGGTCAAACCCAAATTTGTTTTAGTTTTAAATCCCATTAGCAGGACTTTTCTACCTACTATGTGGTCAGGTTCATTGTTAAGACCATAACAATATTCCGTGCAACGAGTGTGTGAGTGTAAAAGTGAAAGCCAGTGTTCGGAAAGTCTAAATGACAGACAAAAGTAAACACTGTGTGTGTGTGTGTTTGAGAAAGACACCGTCAACTATATAAAGAAAGAGGTTGACTGGGAGAAATAGAGAATGAATGGGGTCTCCCTCCTTGAAAATGTCAGGATTTCCTGAACAGGCCGTCCTAAGCCGACCTGGGACGGAGGTGAAGTGGGTATTGTGACGTGAGGCTAAATAGGACATTGTTCCCGATCGCTGTGAGGGTTTTCCACTAGATTTCCTCTGGGACAGTAGACCTCCTGCTCTAGCCGGCCTCGTGCTACGGGGTTCTGCTTGAGAAAAAAACTTCTTTTCAGGGTCTTTCAGCCTCATTTCCTGATTGTAAACCTGAATGCTTTTCAGAATCTCTGCAGTTGGAGTGTGACGGCGCTTACAAATAAACAGGCTGGTATTCAGGCATCATACATAATGCCAATACTGTAGGTTAATTCTAATTATGCATTGTTAATCTTTATCCTAACAGAGATTAAGTTTGATTCACAATTTAATAATGTCTTTTTTGGAACAATTCAGTTACATTTAAGTTTGCAAACCAAGGTGATAGTCAATTCTATTCATTAGTTTTAACTATAAACATTTTATCCATGAAACAAACACCTGTAAGACTATCTTTTGTATTAAGAAATGTGAAGAAATCAGACAACAAAATGATTTCAACATTATTTATCCTAAAAACATTATTGCCAAAAACTGGCTGTCATGAATGATTTGATTCAAAGCATTTCATATAAATTGACGCTGACATCAGCAGGTCCTTACAGTCGAATCAGTAGAAAAACCGATGTATCAATGCAATTAATGAATCTTTACACCTCGAATGTTAATATATACTATTTGAGGACTAGATCCAGGTCAAATTCCTGTTTAAATCCCATTCAGTGAAGACCTTGTCTTCAAGTAAGGAACTGCATGAAATTCCCACACACTGTACCAATGTTGTTGTTGGATTTCAAATGGCAATCGACCTAATTCTGGATTAAAAGCTGCGGTGCTCACCTGGTCTGGCGAAGAGGGATGGGGAGTGAGATGCAGAGGAAAGGGTCAAAGGTGTTGCTCTGTTTCAGACAGTGGGGACAAGTCAGTGAAGATCTGAGGGAAAGAGAAACGGGTCTCATTAGACTTGACAGGCTTAATAAACTGGACACAGGCTTCTGATCAAATCTCAAAAGTCCTCCTGATTAATCCTGGCAGGAAAGAAAGGCTTACTCTTGTTAAGTGAACGGCACAATAAAAAACGAATTCACTCTTCCGTACAGAGCACCTTAATCTGACTGTGAAAAACAAACAGATGAGTGATGTAAGTGGTGAGAATGAGACCGACGGAGGGAGAGGGGAGGGGAGGCGCGCTAAGTAGTAGGAGAAGCCCCCTGGGGTGATCGCTGCTATAAACGGGAACCGGCAGAGGCAGTTTCCAGCTTGTTGCGTCACTCTCACCAGCGCCGCTAATGCTCTCCGTGATGCCATTACGGGGTCTCGGGCGCGGGGAGCGGGGGAGCTGTGAGAGATGGCCTCGCTTCCTGTGTGTCTGAGCGCACAGGACACGGCTCTGTGAAAAAGGACAAAACGGGAATGGAGGCGCAGCAGCAGCGATCTTCCATTCCGACAGTTTTCCACTCGGTCCTCCTTGTCCATGATTACACTTGTTCCGACAAATCCCTCTCATTTTTTTTTTTTTTTGGTGGGAGGAAGTTACTTAGCCCGGTTAGTTAATTATTTGAACAATGAGTCAGAGATCACTGAGTCAGAGTGCATTTCCACAGAAGACTGCTGATTGCTGGAAGTGTTTTTTCGTAAATTGGACGGCAACTAAAGCCAAATCCAAGTTCGTTGTCTTAAGTTGATCTGTGTAGGTGTTTCTGTGCAGGATTTTCTTTAATTGCATGATAATCAAGCAAATCGTGATGATGTCCTCTGATGCTGTTAACCCCTGAAAGCTGCCTGCTGTTCGCTTATTTAATCAATGGAGGGAGTTTAGAAAGGCTTTTGTGCGTGGAAGGTGGTATGTTCAAATTCCAGATCTCCTCCCTCAACAACTACTGTTGATGTTCTTTTGAGCAAGACACTTGATGAAAGCACTCCCGTTTGCTACAGTGGGGCGACCTCGTGCTGACAACAATCTTCATCATCCTCACAAGTCGTTCAGTCTCATATTCTTAAAGTCTTAAAATCTTGTTTTTCTTAAAACAAGTGCAACAATCTGCCAATGGGATGAGATAATACCATTTGTTTCTGATGCTAATCGACTTCTTTCCAGAATTTCCTTGAATCAAGTGTCAGTTTCTTGATACTATTGGGCTGATTTGCCTTATTCTGCCTCGTTTCAACATATTAATATTTATACAACATATTAATACCCAGAAAAAAATCCTGAAATGAGTGAAACTGCATTGAAAACAAGCAGGATTACCTCATCCCACAGGCAGATTTTTTTTTTTTTACCTTGTTTCAATAAAAAACAAGATTTAAAGACTGAATATGAGAGTAAATGACTTGCTAAGATGGAGATTTGCACAGTGTGGTTGTTCTTGGCAGCTCTTGGGTATGGATATGCGTAATTTTATCAGTGTGAGGCAAGGCAGAGGTGAAAAAGGGCATGCATGCTCAGCAAATCCTCTCTGAGTAAATAAAGGTCAAAGCACATTTCCACTGCTTTTGAGGGCATTATACAAAACGACAGCAGAAAGCAGATCACTGAGGAAATGGCAACAGTGATCGTTTGTTTTTTTGGCATTAGAATGTCTCACCAAAACTAATTTCAGCATGATACATTCATGAGAAAATGCTTAGCATCTTTAGGTCAACTGATATTATGGCTTGCTGCCACCACAGCCTTTGACCAGGAAGTGATTAGTGCTCCCACACTGGGCTGATTTTGCAGAGTAAATCAATAAAAACAATACAGAATATTCTGTACCTCATGCCATGAGCTACATTGTAAGGTGCAGAGTCATCACTCCAATTTAATTTCTCCTTTCAGAGGTTATATAATTATCAGCATGGTAGAAACGAATCTACAACTCAGGTGAGGGCCTCGAGAAAGAAATAACTCATTATCGATGACAGTTCTGAGTCACCAAGGCTACTGTAACAGAATATAATGCTCCATTCGGTGTGAGAGGTTTTTGCAGAACACATGAAATGTTAATGGACTGGTGTGAGGAAAAACCCAGCAGCAACAGAGCATAATAGCAGACAGGCACAGTTGTATTCTGACTAAGAGGAGTCTTAAGTCTCCAGTGCTATAAAGGGCATCATGAAATGAAGAGAAACAATATTACAAAGGTTGAAAATCTCATTCAGTCAAACGCCGTCTTTCACACCGGCTCTGTAAGCAGCACTCTCAACACTCCAAGTCTACGTGCAGTGAGCCTTTATCACCTTTACATAGTTGCCTATCATGGGAAATTAAGCCAGAGGAGAGCTGTTCAAATGTGTTTTCCTTAGGAAGGCACCTGACAGACCCTGTGGGGGAAGAGATGGAGAGTGAATAAAGCTCTATTCAAGCAAACCCAGCTGACACTGGCTCTTAGTGGAGCTCTCCCTCTTGGCAGAGTAGAATGGCTTCCCTACGGATGTCTTACTCTCGCCAGGAAACAGTGAGGGGAACGGCACTCCATGCATACAAATCACACTCAAGCCCCACTAAAACATAGATGCGCATGGCCCTGCTATGACACACTTAAAAAGGAGAAAAGACAGAGGGAAGGAGGTGATATTCTGGTGATGCTCTAATGGAAGAAGCGTGCAAAGGTTGAGAGGTGTCCTCTGTCTGGTATGCAGCCATGCTGAAGAGACTTGGAGCTCTAACACAGACCACTAGAGCTCCACTATATATTTCTTCAGCGAGGCACCAGCCAGATACTTTAGCTGCTAATTAGAATGAATTAACTTGATTTTCCTTCCTCGGACCGCTAATATAAGAAATCCTCTCTATATGTAAAGATTTGATAGATTGGCAGCTAATTCATCTCACTAAGCCTGGCAATATGGAGTTGGCAGCTTTCCTCTGCTGGGGGAGGAATGGTAGTTTATTCACAGCGCTAAAGCTCTGAAATTGAAAGGCCCATAAACATTAATGTGATTCGCTAATTGAAATTACAACATCCACACACAACAACGGAGCCTTCACTTTGCCTCTGCGGGCCGAGAGAACTCCCGAGAGCGCCGGTTAAACCACTTCTCCCCTTCGTATCAAAACAAATCGGGATGGGGGGGTGCAAGATGAAACAAAGGTCACCCAGTCGTGCCGATTCGGAGGAGAGGTGTGAGGGGCGGCTTGCTGGGAAAGCGGCGTCTAGTCGAGCCGCGGCAAGAGGAGCCGGGCTGCCGGCGAGACCGCGCCGCATTTGTAATCTGACACGCTCGGCTGCCCGTCTCTCGGCGTCACTCTAATGAACAGGGCTTGACGGAGGAGGCTGGGCCGCTCTCGCTGCAGTCTCGGCCCGACCGCAGCCACCGAGGCGCTGACACAACCACAGATCAGACTCCTTCTGACTTATGAGATCTAATTGAGCAGAGCAGGTGATGAATAATAAACTCATAAATCCATATTGCTATAATAAATTTAAACGTGTTGCCTCAGACGGAGGTCAGAACGGTTTCAGACGCACAATGGAGCTTGAGGGGGCGTTGCTTTGAAGTTCGCGCTACACATCTGAATTTGAGCGAGTCTGGCATGTGATGATGGACAAGGTAAATAAAGATCAGAAAGCACTTTGGGTTTGCGCAGAAATTATATAAGCCTTGGTTTGTCAGCAGCGATTTAGCTTGCCTGATGACGTATAGTTGCCACGATGATTGCATAATGACAAACCACGCTATTATATGAATGATTCTTTGGTTTGTCAACTCGAGATGTTGTATTGCATCGGACAAGCGTTGTGTAGGCAGCGGTGAGGGCGCAGGACTCAACTCCCACTGAGGGAAAGAGAAGGACAGCGGTAAAAGAAGAAGGATCAACAATGGCTCTTGGCGAGTCTGGAGTCCCTGCAATTGCTGTGCGTGATTTGGCATCGTTGAAATGGACTCAAATTGTCCACTCGCGGTGGAGTTGTATCATGGAGTTTGTGCCTTGCCTGCACTCAGAGCCCAGCCATGTGTATCCGCTCTGTACCATCTCAACCGCGCTCTCCGCTCTCACCCACTCTCCCTGGCTGGCGGAGTGTTTGAGTGGGTGAGAGGAACAGATTCTGCCTGCCAGGCTGTGAAGACTGCTGCTTCCTGTCTAGACACACCCAGCGCTGAAACATTTGTCAGGAGGGGTAGCAATTAAGAGATGCGCTCTGACAGATGTATTACTGCCATCCACACCAAGCTGCCAATTTTCCGCGGAACTGGCAGTTGAGGGGAGGAAACACCAGCAGACAGGATAGAGATATGGAGAGATATGAAAATTTCCAGAGGGGGGATCAAGTCTTAAATTAAGAAGTGATATGGTAAGCAAGACTTTACGGTTTGGGTCCCGAGACGACTGCTGTGGAAAGTTTAATAGGTCACAATCTGAATGTCATTTACAATACGTGCCTTGCATGAACACTTGGTTTTGTTTCTGCAAAAAAATATATAATTTGTCGGTTTCCTGTGTTGAAAATGACACATAGTTCAGTTGGCCAAATATTCTTGAACTCGGCATTTGAACGATGCTCCGGTTTTAGCAGAACACAGCTGTCAGATGCAACTAGTATGGAGGAATGAAGTGTCTCTTTAACTCCACGATGGGAGTTAGATGGGAGTCAGAAGGACTACTGCCAGCCACGGGAAAATGAGAAAAACAAGGGGATGCAGAGACGTCCAGTTGCAAGAGAAATACTGATAATACCAAAGGAAACAGAAGGCACACGGTCGTCTTAGCCGCAAGAAATTTCTATTAGCAATGCAAGTCTATGGACCGAAATGTCCTTCACTAATTAAAATCTTCGTCTTCAAATGAGACGGCATGTGAGCCTTCTGATTTCTCTGATACTGAACCATTTCTCCAACACACCTGTCCCTTTTGTCGGTGTGCAAAAGCTTCAAATATTGATAACGCAGCATGGTGAAAAGCTCATTAACCAAACTTTAAACTCCAGAGAAAACCAGCAAAGAACAAAAAACTCTAACCTAAGGGTTTGGGTTTGACTACTGTTCTACCTTCTTGAGAGACACAGCGGTTAAGGCACCAGGGCAGCTCTCTGTCAGACCTTTTCAGTATTGATGCTCTTGCCTGCCTGGTAATTACTGGAAGGGCTGTGAGGAAGTAATGAGTTTTCTGTTCTTCTAGCCAGGCATCTGTGTCTCTGAGGACAGAGACCCCTCTGTAAAAGAAATAATGACATCTCCATTACATCGGCTGTATCTAGAAATTACGCTCTAATCCAGTCAATGAAGCCCACAGATCATAAGCGCTGATGCACAATGTGATGCAGACCTGTAGCTTCACAGGACGCATTCCTTTTTCAGTGATTTACAGTAACTGGAGCTCTTATCCAACGGAACTGAGCAGAACAGGTATCAGTGTTCATGGATACACACGAGTTGTTATCTTGACCTGTGTGACCTCAGTCTTATCATTAAGTCAGTGCATGAGACGACAACTATTACACGGTAAACAAAACTCACAAGACATTCATCTGCGAATTACATGTTGACGTCTTTTGGACGGGTGAAGCACATAGCTGACATCAGCACAGGTACTGTATAATCTGCTTGTTTTTGGTGCAGAAGCAGAAAAAAAAAACAAGCCGTCATCATCAGACCCTGTCGGAATCCAACACAAACAAGTCTTCAGAGATGTAGGGGTAACATATCTTTCTAAAACCACCGTATCTCCGAGGATAAATTCAAAACAGTACACTTCTGAAGTTTTAACAATATCGCCGGAATAACCGGTTAATGCAGAAAATATAAAATAACAATGGGCTTAGGGAGCATGAATAACTCCTTTATTTTGCAATAAAAAACAGATCAAGAAGAATGTTAAAATGATACACAACTGATTTACATTTTATCAAGAGAAAAAAATAAGTATTCCATAATACCAAGCGCTCCTTATATCCTCCCAGATCTGTAAAACTACAGCTCCAGGTGTAAGACGTAGGACTGGGCGATATGAACAAAATCAAAGAACAAAATATCTTCGACCAACTACTTCAACATCAATATTGTGACGATATTTTAAGGATCACTATTGGTGCAGAAGAGAACAGCTACAACAGTCAAATAAGTTCAGGAAAAAAAGCATCCCTGTCCTGTGATGAAGCCTTTAAAACCAAAAAGATGAGATCATTACTGATGTATCATCTAGATGTAACAGTGTGAGGTTTTACTTCCTAACATGGGCTGCTGGTGAGCCTACATCAGTCTGGCCTTACTGGTAACTCGGCCATGTCATCGGCACAGCCAGCTGGTTCAGACCATTGGTAATGACATGACTAATGCTGTACGTTGCGTAAGAACTGAGACATCTTTTTAAGCAGACATTACATATTTAATTTCTGGTTGGTGTGATGCAGCGCTGTGGAGAGGAAACTCACTTGTACTGTGCCTGGAAGTGTTCCTGGACAAAGCTGTGGTGGACTTTGGCCTGCTGGGACTGGGACGGGTCAGGAGACGCCATCTCCTCCGCTCCACCGGGGCCCTGCAGCAGAGAAGAGACCATCCATAAATACGATGTTGTCAGACCGTCAGTCCCTGACATATAAAAAAAATGAAACTCTTCAAAGACTCCTCCTTTGAGAAGAGCTCCCAAATGTTTTCCGCGTACTTTCTTGTATCTGAGGCGATCGCTCCCACTCTCACACGACTGAGGTTGTCAAGCGCACCATATCATCATATATATTGATGCCACAACAATAATTTCGGGAGGTTTAGAGAGCCTATTGTGGAACGCAGCTCAGCACATTCTTGCCTCGCCTCGGCAATAATGTGATATTCAAAAGCCGTGGAAAGTATTGACCTCAACATAACCCTCTGGGAAGTCTCTCTTTTTTATTCTTTCATCTACTCACCTACAACAGAGCAGAGCTGGCCTTGGATAAAGATAAAAGAAGAGGGGTGAACAAAAAAAAAAAAAAAACAGATAAAAACTAACAGAGTGATCATTGAAAGGCTTGCAAGGTCAAAAAACAAATGTGTGGGATGGCACACAGTGGGAGTGTCTCACATGCACCGCTGTGCAGTAATGATGACCGACGCCACACAGCACAGAACAAACCAAATAACCTTCCTGTCTGCACTGATCTGAGTCAAATTATCTACATAAGTTTTATATTCAATGTGCTAGTGTAGTAATCTTTAATGCTCTTGATAATAGTGCATAGATACACACTTTTTGACTGTGCATCAAAGCCAATCACTCTCTCGTTGTTGTGACAGGGTAATTTCATGCAAACAGCCGAACGTCTGACACGAGGACAAAAGGAGAACTGAGAGTGAGATGGACTGACAGCGCTGGTCAGCCATCAGAGCTGCTTCTGTCCATCTTGGGGATCTAAGCAACACCCTACTAGTCCTTCCTCCCCGTTCCCCAATGACATGTAAGAATGACAGACAAAACAACATTTACGCCAATACGTCTTCTTAAGCTTTTTGAGTCGATAACATCAGTTTAAACCTTTGAAATCGTAACAACAAAAAGAGCAAAAATCAGGGAAAGAACAAAAATCAGGTCAAAATGAGCAAATTCTGAAATACATTTATATGAAAAAAATGTGGTTTTAGTATTATGTGTTGAAATATTCCACATATATTTCAACCAATAATACAAGAAATAGCAAGTAACAGAATAGCAAATTATGGCACCCATTGTTGGTTCACTTATACTGCGTCGGTCATCACGTGTTTTAGTGGTCCATATTAGCTACTCTGTCACTAAATGAAATGAACTGAACTGCCTCATAGGACTAAAATCCAAACCACTTATAAGCAACAGTGAACAGTCATATCAGCGAATAGGACATCTATATACAAAATCAACTGCTTTTCATAGATAACCAGCCAAGGCCGTCGAGTGGAAAGGCCATGTGGCAAACAGTCGCCTTGTTTACATTTGTCTGCTCACACACTACCCGCAGCACACAGGAGCACGGTGTGAAAGTCGGGGCACTTGAGAACGCATTAAGTCATCATATCATTTCAGCTTCGCTTTTACACCGGGCTGACTGGGGCTGCGCTCGCCGAGTTTTCTCTGTTGACGCACGCTTTCTCTCTCTCTCTGTTTACTATTCCTCCGATTTCGACCGCGGCTCCTGGTCCCACACTGGCTGCCACTGTTCCCAGGCTGGCAGCTCGACCATGACCTGCGCTCACAAATGGAGCTGAAAGGAGGTTTAGAATTTCTAAAGGGGAGAGGAAAGTGGAGGGCGTGTGTTGTGTGTGTGTGTGTGTGTCTGAGAAATCAAGAGTGTGTGTGTTTGTGTGTGAGAGACAGGGAGTACAGGGGTGTCTTTTACAGTTCACAGCCATTTTCCAATCCTGAGTCTATTCTTCCAAGAGCGTTTGTGCTCTGCGAAGACCAAGAAGGGGACAGAAACCCGACCTCCCCCCCTGCATTGTGTTCAAACAGGCACACACACAATGACACACACTACCTCCTCTCTCAGCCTTTCCTGTTTGGATGTCCCTGTGTGTTTTTCACTCTTGTCATATTCTCCCACTCTCTCATTAAACCTACCATGCCATAAGGAGAGATTCCACCAAACTCATTCTCTTGTTATTGGTTCCGGTGGAACAAATAGGGCAAGTTAATGGTAGAAAGGTTAAGAGTGCAACTCCCCTGAGTCTTTTTTCTTTTCTTTTTTTTCCAGATGCACTGACTTCAGGCCTTGTATTTCATTCCCTCTTTGCCTCCACAGTGGTGCTAATGCATTCCAGGGCTATCTTTATGTAGAGATAACAAAGAAACATTAAGGCCACCGAGTACAGACACAGTTTGTCTTATCACTTCTCAGAAATCCCTGCCCAGCTCTGCCCTGCCAATAGACTGCACGGCGGCAGCTGTGCTTTAACAGTAACTGTCGGCGATGTGGACATTAAGCACAGTGAGAAACTGGGACAGGTTAACACACCCACTGACAAGCGGCGCTGATAAGGCCTCAGTCATCTAAATGATCACAGCCAGATAGTAATTCCCATGGAGTAAGCTGTGACTGCCGCGGCTCAAAGAAATCGTTTTACAGGTTGTTCAGTGACCCCTATTGAAAAGGGGTCCATCTCAAGAGGTGCCATGCGCCTGTCTGAATTTTAAAGATGCTATCTTTGAAATTGGTTATCAGAAAAATATGCCAACCTCAAACTGATAAAAATGCAGCTAAACAGGCAACAGGGGGATAAAAAAAACATCAGGAAAAAGTATTTTTAGTCAGTCGGTCAGACCAGTAGACAGCTACTATTGCTGAAGAGCGGAAAACGGAAAACAACACTGGGTGTGAAATTCCACTTCTTACACTTCATCTCTGGTATGTGTCTATCTGCACGGGCAAAAATGCCTACTTACACAGTTATGTAAAAACAGCAGTGTTTACAAATGCATTCACACTTACCGATCCCACTTCCTCTTAAATATGATCATTAACATCATCATCATCAATCAGAATAATGAACCCTAAGACGAAGTATGAGGAAGTTAATCGGCCTTCACTAAGTACAGTACAGATTATTTTGTCCCTTTAAATGCAGATGTGACTGTATTTCAAATATCGGCCCATGATGTGTACAACTCATTTGACATTTTACAAACATCACAGTTATTTGTAATATTTTAGAGCTGGTCCCTACAGCAATGAGCTGTAAGGAATGCTGACAAATTGAAGGTCAGGATATGAAGTTATTCTTGGCTAAGAAGAGACGATAACATAAAACCGATCGATCAGCGGCATTTTTTTGTGGACTGCAAACAGGGCCACTTGTATCTGAAAAGGTAACATGGAGAAATATAAGACAGCAACTGTTGGTTTCACCGCCAAATATAGAACTCATTGAACAGCACAAAATGTACAACTGCTAATATCCAGGATATGTTAAGCCAGAGAATTGTCTACCTCTGCTTAATCCATAAGCCTCAATGCCAGGAGAGGGGCGTGTGCCAGTGCCTCAGGAGTAAGGAGAAAATTAAAACTCAAATCCCTCACCCTGGCACCTAGTGTGCTGTAATTGATTTCTGGGATTTAGATAAATGACAAAGATACAGCGTGCAACTGAGTGGAGGGCTGGAGCCCGGCCGCTGGCTCAGCACTGTCAGCGGGAGGCCAGAGTTCATTTATTGTGATTTCTAAGCCGACTGAAAGAGGAAGAGCAAGAGCGAGACAGATGGAAAGCCAGGCAGAGAAAGAGAGATGATAAGCACATTGTTGTCGGACTGGCTGCTACAAATCAGACAGTCGGTCACGTCAAAGGTCCATTCTCTCCAATCGGTAGATTATACCAGGTCGTAATGAGTGCTTTTTTAATTGGAATACAACTGAGTTAACGCTTTGAAATGTTTTTTCTATACCCTAATACAATTTGATACGTGTTAATGAATACTGACTACCATCAGTCCCCTGCTCTGTGATTTCAAAATGATCTATAGCTCTGTAGAGAACACTGTAACTAGCAATGGATGTGATGGATCAGGATAAATTGCCGGGTTTGAAGTTTCAATAGGCATATCTCTTGATGCAAAACTTCAGACAGTTATTGTCCAAAAAATATGTTGTTAATAAATCTGTTTAAGAATATACCTATGCGTGATACTGATAATCTGGAGAACGCTTCTGTTACTTATATTCACAAACACTGACTGCACTGCCCTTGGCCATAATAATTTCACTTTCTCTCGGAACAGAACATCCCAATAATATCCAGCTCTACACGTTAGTAAGCTGAAAAAATGCACAAAATATAGATGCATAAATGGAGTGAAAACAAATGCTGCTGCTTCTATCCATCAAGAGATCAATTCCTGAGGCCTTTTCATTTTGCTCAGAGGACTTTCCCACGGTGAGATCAATTTTATTAAACGGAGATTTGGCAGGCTTGGAAGCTGCGCTGCTGAACCGCTCTGCTCGGTGAACGTCTACCCATCACCCATTTCTGCAGCGAGAAGGCAGAGGCAGACGAACGACTCCCCATTCAAGCGTCTTCGGGTGCCTGTTGACTCCTGGTCATCTGTATTTCGGCGTGTCGAGAGCCTGAAATCACACAAATTAACGGTATGGCTCGTCCCATTGGTGAGGTCTTCAATTATTCACCCAAACGTTGCCTGGAGTGATTCATCTCTGCGAGGAGACTCACTGTGCAGGAACTCGGGCACTCTCGCACGATTGTGGTGAAAATCCGGGAAATGTGCTCCTCATCCTCACGGACCACCTGTCTCATCCTGATGGGTTTTCAGCAATGGGGGGAGTTGG
>OMLF01015641.1:0-13529 GCA_900302615.1 Holocentrus rufus
TCATATCTACATCAGGCTGGTGCTATAAAGCCCACTGGCTTGTAACAGTTTGAGGGGTTGAGGATCAATATGAAGTGGAAAAGCAGGCCAAGCTATTTTAAGTGGCTTGAGGGCAAGTGAAAATACTGCTCAAACTCGTGTTGAAGTTGTTGAATGTTTATTTTCTTTATGAATACAGCTCCATAGAATGTTCTTGGATTTAAACTGAGACCTGAGCCCAAACAGTGTTAGCTTTCACCCTTGGGACACAAATTGGAGTAAAGCAATTTCAACACATGGAGTAATGGTCACCATGTGGAACACTGACTTTAACAGATTATGCACCCGTCCAGCATTGAGACTCACCCGTTGCTTATTTATAGTTTGGAAATGTCCTGCACTTTGCCAGAATGAAAAAAAATGTATACATGGAAACAACATTAAAGGCCTGTGATAACCTTTTCTTATATACCCATCCTCCTCCTCACAATTAGAGCTGGGATGGTAAATTATTGCGATGATTGACACTGCAGAGCACAGTAGGATGTCCAGAGTATGCAGCGTTTATTAGTTTTATTCTGGTCATACAGCAGTAATACAGTATGATGTGATTATTTGTCTTTTTCAAATGCCATCCATAAGTAGCACATGTTGTACAAACTGCGCTACAGCATTCTGAAGCAAAATACGTCCTGAAAACTCATTAAGATACACTCAAGAGACCTGGTAGAAGACTTTCTAGAAGGAAAATTACAACGGTGTACCTCAATTATTTATGTATTTATGAGGAGTTTTTCAGCAGTGAGTCTTTTCTGTTACTGAGAGCTTATGCTTTGGCATACATTTCTTGAATTTCCACTCACCTCACAAATAGAAGTGCTGTAGCGTCCTTTTTGGTAGCACTTTGTGCTAAAACGAGCAAGACATGAAACAGAGCAAAAGCTGAAAGAGGTAGGGGATAGGGGGGTGAATGCATTTTATGGGCACTGCCTATGCATGCATGCACTGGTACACAGACATATATGTGCACGCATGTCAGTGCCACTTGGATTATAAGGTTCAGAGATCTCTGTGTCATTCCAGCTCTCTTAACATCTGCCATTACACTGGCTTGCAGTCCATATTGAGGGATTTGCATGCTGAAGGACTAATTGTATGAAGTGAGTCACTCTGCTCTCTCCTCTCTCTGCCCCCTCAACCCAACCCACCCTGTGTAGGATGTAGCTGTCAGTCAACCAGTCAGGCTCAGAGGGAAACCAGCCTCCAGGAGAATGCTATCGTTACACTAGAATGACACACTCGTGACAAATCTGTGTGAAGCTCCAACATAGATTCTTCATTTTATCAGCCCTGTGCAGAAGGTTGACTTTCCTAAAGTTGCTAGCGTGTGGCAAATCAATTTCACTGCCAGAGAAAAGTGGCCTTCATGGCGCAGGGATTTGATCTGTTAATAGTTTGATAACCCCAATGACTGGTCCCATTACTTTCTCTGTCCCAACCCAACCTGTCTCTGCTGCCCCCTCTATTCTTGCTGTACCTCTAACCTCTATGATCCGTGTCAGGGTTATGGGTTCCATTCCCACAGTAGCTCAATGGGTAGAGCAGGACAACAACCATAGTAATTGAATGGATTGGAACAATCATTGCACTTTTGCCATGGTAATTTGGCTAGTGCAGTATAACAAGGTGATTATGGTTAGTTGCTAGAGAGAAGGTGCAAGTTGGTAGGGCTGTAAAGTGTCACACTTGTAAGAAAATATCAATACACTTGAATATCGCAATGCTATGTTTTGTGATACTGTATCGGTTTTCGGAAACACTATTTCTATTACTATTACTATTACTTTTACTATTACTATTACTTTTTGATTAATAGTTTACATGCAAAGATTCGTGGCAGTGGTTCATGACTATGCATTTTCTTTTATTACTACTTGAGAAATTAAAAACTGGCATACATACAACAACAGAATGTGAATCTTTAAAGCAGGATCTAACAAAATATACTGTCCGAATACTGTCCGAATATAATCTAACACTGTTTACAATTTTCTTAATTTGTTTACCTTAAGAATCCTGCAAGCAGTGTAATTTTTTTTTATTGATATAGACTTTTTGACATTGATATAGACATTTATTGATATCCCTTTACTCAGACTGCACAAAAAGTAGTGCTATGATATTGGATGTTTTTACTCAGATTTTATACATAAGGTGGTGTGATCTTAATACTGTGACAGTTTTCATAAAATTAGATTAAAAAAAATGCAATATACTGCCTTGCTTACAGTATCGTAATATATTGCAAAATACTGAATCATAACCTGTGTCATGATATGTATCATATCACCAGATTCTTCCCAATACACAGCCCTACTTGAGAACTATGCAGATATGCTTAAATCCCATAGCCTAAAAGACAGAAATTGTTAAAAGAATGGTGAACTTTTGAATCTCACTGTGCAAAGATGTCAAATCCAACAACTCTTACTCTGTCGGGGGCAAGGTGTGCATCACCATGCGAGGACACCTTTTCATTGCATGGTCCTTGCTCCAAAACCTCTCACCTCAGTGAGTTAGCAACTTGCCGTATGTTGGTGTACAGAACTTAGCTCAATGGTAACATGGCAACAGTACACATTAAAATGACTGCTGCGCTGACCATACTGGAAAGACAATTGTACTCTATTACAGTTCTGTGGCACTAACACTGTCATAGTCAGGGGGTTCATTCCGTTCAGCATTTAGGTGATGCTTTTAAACTGGTGAAGGTAATGGCTTTGCACAGAACAGTAAGAACTCTGATTTGTTAAAATAAAAAACTGACCAATCAGAATAAATAAATGACCCAGTGATTTTTTATTTATTTATTTTTTAATACTGCCAACTTTATAGTCTCAGAAGTTGTTGCACCATAGATGTAGAACTATGATGTGTTTACTAGATTTAGTTTGAAACTACCTGTCCAATAAAATTCGTGCATTTTTAAATATGCGGTTATTTGAAAATTATCAACTCAAACAATGTCAAGTTTTCACAAAGGGAAACTTTAATGGCATATGTTATCCTCAACCCCACCAGTGATCGATGCCCCCAGTCAAGTGGATGTGCGCGATGTGACCGACACCACAGCGCTGGTGACCTGGTTCCAGCCTGTGGCCGAGGTAGACAGCATCAGCATCTCCTTTGGGCCCAGCTCAGACCCCACTGACCGCAGCGTGGTGAAGCTGTCTTCAACTGACACTCAGCACCACCTGGGAGACCTCAGTCCTGACACCGAGTATGAGTTATCTCTAATGACTCGCAGAGGAGACATGACCAGTGTTCCCGTCTATGAGACCTTCCTCACAGGTAGGACTGAAATGACCAGAGGTGGAAAACACTGACTGGCAGATATCTGGTTCTCAGCAAAAGACTAGTATTGGCATAGCATGTTGGGAACCTATATTAGAGGTCTTCACAGGTTCAAAAATGTGTGCCCGAAAAAGACCTGGAAATGTACTACCTGGAACCGAACCAAACCCGTCTGTTATTTGAAAACTGGTCCCAGACCCATGCAGAACTGAGAAATGTTGGCCCTGAACCAGACACAGACCTGATCTGCACCAATGTCACAGCTGATTGCTATAACAAATTAATGTTGATTTACAAGTTGTCAATACAAAACTTTGTGTCTTACCTAATATAATGTTAGTAGCCTTCTCCCTTGTGCCTGGCTGCGACGCATATAATCCATCCTCCTTGCCAAGAAACTTGGTAAAATACAGTACATCAAGGTTTCTGTTATTTCTGTTATTGATTGAAACAGAAAGGCTAATCCACTCATTATTTCAGCTTAAAGTCCCCTTACTGTCACGGTGGGGGGTGACAAAAGCAGCTCAAAATAACCTTTGCCATTTAGCATAATGTGAAATAGACCCAGGACACGTGGCATTGGAACAGAAATCGACCCATACTCAGCTGACTGTGTATAAAATGTTGAACTGTCTCGAGTCTCGGGCCCTAGGTTTCAGGTGGACCCATGAAGACTTCTAACCTTTATTTCAACAGTAGTTTGAGTAGTAGTAGTAGTATAGTAGTATAGTAGTAGCATTTTGCAAACTTTGAATGATTTGATAGATTTGCCACTATGTGAAGAAAACAATATAAGGAGACAAGTCAGAGGTGTTGCTGTAGATTCTATTGTATATTCAGTCAACATTCTTCCATGATGAAAAACTTGATCACAGCCAATAATGGTTTATTGTAGCAAGATTCAAGGAGCTGTAGTGCTTCCACACAGATCTGCACCGCAACTGGAGAGCTGGAACACACACCTACTTTACTGATTGATATGTGTTTACAAGGGAAGATCCCCTGCTGGTGTGTGTGTCTGTGTATGTGTGTTCTTGTAGCTCTATCCTTTTAAGGACCAAATATCCTTCAATATCCACTGGAGCCATCAGCAATGCTTCTTCTGATATCCATGAAAGCTGCTCTGCTGCCCATGCTGCATATGCATTGTATGATGGCTGATGGAAGGGTCAAAAATCAAGCATTGATTGTGTAAATAGGACAGCTTTACAGTTGCTGTAAGGTTTATTTTTTCACTCTGAGTTAGGCTAATGACTCCTGTAGACTTCAATCGTTTATGCTAAGCTAACATGAAATGCTACCCATAAGGACTAAAGCAGTGGACTTAGAGAGATGACAGTGGTATTGAACATCTTGTCTCAGTCTGGGTGAGTTGATGCTTTTAATGTTGGAGTATTCCTTCAAGGTTAGGGAAGGGAATGAATGCAGTCAATGGAAGCCCCTCACAACTAGAATAATATGCCTGTGTGTGTGTGTGTGTCTGTGCGCGCATATGTGTTTTAGATCTGGATGCCCCCAGGGACCTGCAAACGGTGGAACTGACGGATGAAAGCATCACTCTGGAATGGAAGAACAGCCAGGCTCAGGTGGACAACTACCGCATCAAATATGGACCTCTGTCTGGAGGGGAGCATGGAGAGCTGCTCTTCTCCCCGGGACCCAGGGAAACCACCCAGGCCAAGATCACAGGTATAGGCTACCAGACACACACTCATGATGGGCATCCGTTGGGTCTAACAAAGTATGGGTACTCGCCATACATGAGTTTTAGTGAGTCCATATTTAATTTCGTAGCATTTATCATAATGGGGAGCAAACAGCTGGCAGAAACACTGCCAGAAATTTATTTGGAAGCCATTCGAGAACTAAATTGCAGGAAGGCGTTGAGGAACAATGTACTCAGAAATGAAACTGATGTAAGTAGTTGGGGAAGTTATGGGGCGATAACTGACATTCCTGCATCCATATACCATGTAGCACACTAGCAGTTTCACTGGCTACATATTCAGTGTTTTCATTCTTTTTGTCTCCTTAGAGTTTACATTACCTCAGTGCCGTTTTGAATCCCAATGACATTATTGAAAAAGATCTGTGGTTAAAAAAAAAACTAAAATAAAAACTGTATAAAGTGTTTATTCTGCTGACTCTCTAGGGGTGTGGGAGTCTGTCGTCGATCTTTATAAAGAATAACACTGCTGCTTGTTTCAGTGTGAGATTCTGGTCAAACAGGGAAAACAGCACCACTGCCATTGTAAGTACAGCGTTTTAGGGCCACATTAAAAAAAAAAAATTGAGAATACAGTTGTAACATTACAAGCATAAACTCATAGTGTTACGAGAATGAAGTCATAGTATTACAAGAATAATGTAGTCTATGAGAAAGAAGCCATAATGTTATGACAATAGATCTGTAAGATTACAAGAATAAATTTGTAATATTACAAAAGCAAAGTCATAATGTGACAATAATTAAGTCATAATGTTACAAGAATAAAGTTGTAAAATTACAAGAATAAAGTTGCAGGTTTACAAGAATGAAATCATATTATGAGAATAAAGTGCAGGGCTTAATTTGTAATCTAGAGGTACCGGAAAGCAAGGTGTATGCGAGAACTGGGGGGTTATGAGGCGGGAGGAGGTCCCAGAACACACAAAATAGTAGGCCAAATTTGATTTGATTACAGCAAATCACGTTTTTCCCACCCCAACCACGATTAAACTATTTTTATGACAAAATATGGCTTATACGGGTGTGCTGCACAATGAGAGGCTGTGTGTGATGACTGATGAGGTGGTCTTGCCATAGCTTATACCTTGACAAACTGAAAAGAAATCCTCTGGTCGCACATATCATGCAGTCTTTGTTTATTTATTTTTCATTCAGTACACATTCATTCCCTTCACATCTCAATCCACAAAAGTTCAGTTTAGGTATGTTTACGCATAGTTTACTAACAACTGAGAATGTGGGAGCAGCCTGCATGCAGCAGATCGACAGCTCTGTTGTTCTCTGATATGGCCAGTTTTGGGGCAGACTGATGATCACTGTTTTTACTGTTCAGTGCAATTACTACTTGTCTGCAGTGATGATTTCTCTGTCTCGACTCCCCAAGAAAAAATATGTTTCATTTTCACTTTTCAAATTATGTGGGCAAACGCACAGAAACGTGTGATGACGATTTACAAAGCGTAACATCTGATTGGATCACTTTTCTGGTTGAGGCAGTGCAAGTGAGAGCAAACTACTAATTTGGTAAGGTAAGATCCAGATGAAATGTTGAAATGAAGAGTTCCCAGAAATTCCAAATTATTATCCTGTAAGGACAAAAAAATATATTTAAAATGACTATTTTTGTTTATGTACCACGAGAGGTGCCGGATCCGCACAAATAGGTACTGGAACACAGCCAGTTGCACACTGCGAGGACCCAGATCCAGCACAAATCAAGCCCTGAAGTTAATTCATTATGAGCATAAAAGGCGTAGCTTGAGAATTAAATGCATGGGTTGTGATTTACAAACTGGAGAACAGCCTGTCTTCAGGTGACTTGACCCTACTTTGGGATTGCTGTTTGTATTGTACGACTCCTTCCACATCACAAAACCACTAAATCAATGAATACAAACATTCATTGTGATACCAGAAGGCTTTAATTTGTCACATGAATTCATATGCCATATTTCATTAGGGGGTTTGTTGGTGTACTGGCACTGGAGTAACGTTACACTCCTGGGGATTCATGATCATTCCCATTCTGTAAAACTACATGTAGTCTTTGAATGGCATGTAGTTGTAACCATTGATAGCTTTGTCTATGACCACTGCTTGCAATTTGCAATAGTTTAACAAAAGAGACGGTTTCCCTCAAGTCTGTGTGGTTCTTTCCCTTGTACTATGGTGCTGATGCTCCAGAACTCCAGAAGTAGGATTTAATTTTTTTTGTGAAGCCAACACTGAAATATAACTTCACTTCCACAACCCTCATATTGACATGCAGACAGACAGGCTGCTCTCCAGTTTGTAAATCATGACCCTTTCATTTTATTCTTAAGTTGCAACTTTTATTCTCATACTATTATACGTTTATTCTCATAATATTGACTTTATTGTTTAAAATTTCTTTAAACTTTAAATTTTTTATTTTTTTTCCTTTTTTATTTTTTTTTACTGTGGCCCTAAAACGCCGTCTTGATAAAGCCATGCTTGGAGACTGATGTGTTTTTTTTGTTTATTTCTAAAGCATGTACCACAGCATGGAAGGATTAGGCACCCTGAGAGGACAAAAAAAAAAGAAACCTTCCAAAAACAGGGTAATAGTGTCTTTGTCTGGGCCGATTCTTTGTCCTTGGGAGGCCCATCCCCTGAAAATAAAGCACTCTGCCCATTCAGCCGACATCCCCCTCTACTCTACACACACCTCAGCAGTTCTTTCACACAGTTATTATCTATAATTGCCTTCACGCTCGTGATTTTATTGATAATGAGTTTCCTGGGCGTTAGGTGTAATTTCATGCTGCAAGACTGTGCGTGTGATGACCTCTGTGGGAGTTAATAAAGGAATTAGAGGCCATCAAACTGGGAGAGGGCTTAATTGTGGAGACCAAAGGGCCTACTAAGCCTGTTGTATCATGGCAAATAGTGTTTCTGGCCGATGACAAGGGCCCTATAGATCCATCAATGCAAATAGAACAGCAATGTTTCAAAGCTAACACAAACTTACCATAAAATGCAATTACGCCACAATATATTATGCAATCATGACACTTGAGTGTATTTTGTGTTTGTCATTGGCATCAGAGCCTTAACTGAAACAGCTGGCCATTTCTCTATAGAACTTCATCATCACTCATTTGGCAATATCTCTGTGGGTTTACACAAACAAAACATAGCTTGGGTTTTTATTTCTATGACGCAATGTTTTGATTTTCCCTATTATGCAGGCCTGAGACCTGGCACAGAGTATGGAATGGGTGTGACAGCTGTAAAGGATGAACGTGAGAGTCTTCCAACCACCACTAATGCAGTGACTGGTGAGGTGCTTTCACTTGCTGTTTCACACAGCCATACACAACTGAAAAATACCCATTTAAATTGGAGTTGGTGTGCTGTATATTGTCTGGCCTTCTGGTGACCTTTTAACATGATACATTCACTCATATCAACATAACTATATATATAGCGATACTGACATTTATTCACAAGAAAATATGTAATCCTTTGAAGTTTCTTCTTGGCTCATTTCACCTTATCCTAAAGGAATACGCCAATGTTTTGGGCTAAATACCCCTTTTCCAGTTTACCCATACTGAGACAAGATGTTTGATACCATTTTCACCTCTTTACATCCAATGGTTCATTTCCTATGGATAGCATTTTGTGTAAGCTGAGCATAAATACTTGAAGTCTACAGGAGTCATTAGCCTAGCTCTGTCAAAGTGAATAAAGAAACCTTACAGCAGCTCCGAGTCTTATTTACACAATGTATCATGTTTATTTGAAATACACGTTGAAATTTTAAGAGAGTAATTTTACGATAAGTTAGATGGTAGGAACTATAACAGCTATACACGTGTTCAGCAGTTATAGTTCCTACCATCTAACTTTTCCTAAAGCGAATCTCCATAAATCTCCAAGACGTGTATTGCAAATACACATGACGCATTGTTTAAATAAGACAGCTTCAGAGTTGCTTTAATTTGTTTTTGTTTTTTCACTTTTGCAGAGCTAGGCTAAGGACTCCTGTAGACTTCCAAGTATTTATGCTCAGCTTACACAAAATGCTATCCATAGGAACTGAACCATTGAATGTAAAGAGGTGAAAATGGTATCCAATGTCTTAGCATGGGTAAATCGAAAAAGGGCCCAAAAACGTTGGAGTATTCCTTTAAATGGATACTGTGGATCACTGTGTACTCTCAAATCTTAATACTCCATTCCCCATCAGCCCTGGATGCTCCCAAAGACCTGACGGTGGCTGAGGTGACAGAGACCACCATGATACTGGAGTGGAGGAGACCACTAGCCAAACTGGACTCCTACAGGCTCATTTATGTTTCGGCCGATGGCCACAAGGCCGAAGCCATACTCCCCAGCACCGCTGAGTCGCACACTCTGAGGAACCTGGTACCCGGCATGATGTACACTGTCAGCATCACTGCTGAGAGGGGCCACAGGACCAGTGCCTCAGCCACCATCTCAGCACCCACAGGTCAGTGGCGCAAAATTGCACCTTTCTGCTTCATGAGCTTCCAAAGCAAGGCTCATAGCCAGGTGGCAAGGCTGCTTGTTTGATAGAATGGGTTGTCTCGAATGTATGAAATCATGGGGAGCCTAGATTCAAACTAGCAGCACCAGCAGCAGCAAATTACTGATCACTGTGCAGCTGTCAATCCAGATATACTGTACTTTCATGGATATTAAGGTTGCTTTCACACCTAATAGTTCCTTTGCATGATCCAAACTAACAATCCAACAAATACATTGTATTTCATTTGGTTCAGTTGGCTTTCATGTAAAGAAAAAACTTTCCAGTCATAATACTAGGAATATCTTGAACCATGGAAGTTAATGTTTGTGGTAGCCATCTTCTTTTTGTCCACACATCAAAGGAGGATTAACCAAACAGGTTAATCCTGTTTGGTTGAGGCTGATGTAACCCTGATGGGTGAAGATACCAGTGTGTTGTTTTCCAAAGAAGGTGTGCTGCCATTAGAGCCTAGTACTGATGTAGGAGGATGGATATTTTTAAATGCTATACACAATGCAACTAGACTTACTTGAGGCTCTTTTGCCTCTCATCCAAAAAGCTTCTTCAGTACTTCTTCAGAACTGAAGAAGCCGTTTAAATCTTTAAATACAATGTTGTTTTCTAAAGTGGCGACTTTAAGAGCCCATCAGATAAAAAATACCAGTGTTATTTGCACAGTAACAGCTTGGGCAAAAATTGTTAACAAAAAACATCTTGGAAAAGACCTGGTACTATTAAGAGATATTGCGATGGATATGGATTTTAAATCAAGCATGATTGATGGTACCTTTGAAATTTGGGCCGATAAAGGATTGACGAAATATTGTCAGATATTTGTCAGATATATTTGAGAATCTCTCAAAATTATATGATGATATCCTGAAATCACATTTTTATAAGTAATTACAAGTATGAAGCTTCCTCATGAAAGTAATGAGTCCCATTAAATCTCTAAACAGTATTTACCCCTTAATTATGTACATGACCGTAGTACACAATAGTCTGAATGTGAAAAATGTTTTAGGACAGTTGTATAGAAGTAAAGAGAAAATCAATGCTGTAAATAGCTAAATGTAAAACTCTCAAGCATACATGGAGGACAAGTTCCTCTTTCTGGAGATAGTATTCTTAGAAAATTCAACTCAGATCTTTTTTTTAATACATCAGTAGTGCAAGTAAAATATAACAAAGAAATGACATCAAGCTGCTGGCGAAACTGGGGGGAAAGTAAAGCCAGTCATTCCCACAAATATTTTTTTTCTGTCCAGTTTTATAATAGTATTGGACCAAAATAATTGAAATAATGATTAAAATATTTCAGTACCCACTCTGGCTAAGACCAGAACATACATACTTCTGTGAAAAACAAGGATGGAGATACTACAGTGTCATGATTTCATAGCTGCATTACGAAGCAGACAAACAAGGTGCAGAAGCTTATAAAGTTATCTCTCAATCCCCAATTTGGTAAGGTCATCAGTTTCAATTCAAATGATCTGCACCAGAATTTGCTTGGAACCGATCTGAGACCACCTCTTTCAATTAAATTCAGATTTGAATTTTGTTTTTGCACTGAGGTTCAATTAGGGTGTTCTCACCTACCCAAACAAACCATACCAAGGTGGTAAATGCATGAGGGTACAATTCAACCGGACTAAACGTATCAGGTGTGAAACCAACCACATGGTTTTCTTTTGCATATAGTTGGCAGTAACCATGTTGGCATATTCTGGAATGTTGGTATTATCACCCATTCTGGAAGATTGTGACAAAACCTGATTTTTGGAAGTTTTTAATTTTTACCCAATTATGCTGATTTTACTCTTCAATGATGCTGGGAAAATATATTTTAAAACATAAAAGTCTGGGTTCCTAGACTTTGTAATGGGCCAAACTCCTAGTGGTTTAATTTTTTCTTAAATGATTTGGCGGCATCTAATGGTTACAAGGCAGAATGCAACAAAACGACAGTCCATCCCACCCCTCCCCTTTCCAAATGTGTCCAGCTGAAGCTACGGTAGCTCATGAAGTCAAGTAATTATTGCTGCCAGGAGATGATGCATTTGTCCAAGGCTAATCTCACAAACTACTGGGCCTATCAGCTTAATTTTTTTGTGCACAGTTATGACTTTATGATGAAGAACCTCTTGTCGCTGCAGTGATTGAAAAACGTTGAAAAATGTTTGTTCTCACTACTTTGGCTCTATCTTGCATGACCATTGCTGCTGTCTCCCTACTGTGACCGATCATCCTCTCCACAAAAAGTTGCGGCACAAAGCAATAGCAACTATTTTTATATAGATATTGTGTCCACACATGCCTGGAGGAGATCCACTCTACTGAGTGCACTAGTTCAACTATAGTAACATTAAATCATGGCATCGACAAGTGACGAGATAATGTAGTTGACATTTTAGTTATTTTGACTGCAAACATTCTATCACAACTAACACATAGGATAACTAGAAAAAGCAAAATTTTCTGAAGAAAATGTTTGTGCTTGCTTCAGGTTGAAAAAGTATAGAAGAGGTGTTTTCAGCAGTACTTTATGTAGCTGAAGCAGCAGTCCTTTGAAGAGATGAAGCAGCAGTTGAAGCAATGCCTAAAGTAAATTAAAGTTCATGTATCTTAAGTTCAAACAGTTGTTGAAACTTAACTTGAAAAGAATTGAATGTATCAAAAAGTTGAACTGTACTGTTAATGTGCGGAGTAGGCTGAACATTTTAAATGTGGAGTGAGGTTTCTAGTTGAAAGAGGAGTGAGACTTTAAAAAGGACTGAAAACCCAGATAAATGGAAAATTGTGTCCTTCCTTCCTTCCTCTTCTCCCGCTTATCTGGGGCTGGGTCGCGGGGGCAGCAGTCTGAGCAGGGACGCCCAAACTTCCCTCTCCCCGGACACTTCCTCCAGCTCTTCCGGGGGGACCCCAAGGCGTTCCCAGGCCAGCCAAGCGACATAGTCGCGCCAGCGTGTCCTGGGTCTTCCTCGGGGCCTCCGCCCGGCAGGACATGCCTGGAACACCTCCCTGGGGAGGCGTCCATGGGGCATCCGATACAGATGCCCGAGCCACCTCAGCTGGCTCCTCTCGATGTGGAGGAGCAGCAGCTGTACTCTGAGCTCCTCCCGGGTGACAGAGCTTCTCACCCTATCCCTACGGGAGCACCCTGCCACCCTGCGGAGGAAACTCATTTCAGCCGCTTGTATCCGGGACCTCGTTCTTTCGGTCATGACCCAGAGTTCATGACCATAGGTGAGGGTAGGAACGTAGATTGACCGGTAAATCGAGAGCTTCGCCTTTCGGCTCAGCTCCTTCTACACCACGATGCCCCGATACAGCGACCACATTACTGTGGCTGCTGCACCGATCCGTCTGTCAACCTCGCGCTCCATCTTTCCCCCACTTGTGAACAAGATCCCAAGATACTTAAACTCCTCCACTTGAGGCAGGAACTCTCCCCCAACCTGAAGGGGACAAGCCACCTTTTTCCGGTCGAGAACCATGGCCTCGGACTAAGAGGTGCTAATCCTCATCCCAGCCGCTTCGCACTCGGCTGCGAACCGCCCCAGTGCGTGCTGAAGGTCCTGGCTCGAGGAAGCCAACAACATCGTCCGCAAAGAACAGAGACGAAATCTGCTGGCTCCCGAACCAAACCCCCTCCGGCCCCTGGCTGCGCTTAGAAATTCTGTCCATAAAAATAATGAACAGAACCAGTGACAAAGGGCAGCCCTGCCAGAGTCCAACACACACCGGGAACAGGTCCGACTTATTGCCAGCAATGCGAACCAAGCTCCTGCTCCGGTTGTACATTCGACACGGTCGAATGCCTTCTCCAAGTCCACAAAGCACATGTGGACTGGTTGGGCAAACTCCCATGAACCCTCGAGCACCCTGTGAAGGGTATAGAGCTGGTCCAGTGTTCCACGGCCAGGACGAAAACTGCATTGTTCC
>OMLF01015644.1:2553-19350 GCA_900302615.1 Holocentrus rufus
TTCTCCTTCCTCTCTCTCTCTCTCTCTCTCTCACACACACACACACACACACACACACACACACACACACACACCTTCAGCAGTACCCTATGTGAATGGATCCAAATGAATGGTTTTGACTGATCCTCTTCCGGGTCCATAAGCTCCCCGGTTCTCTGTTATGAAATTTGTTGGGTAAGCTGAAACTTGTACATCACATCACTCAAATATACATGAAGGTATAGCATAAGCACTTGGGCATAGCCATTCACTGTCAGCATATTGTGGCTTATAGGTGGATGGGATGCTCTCTACTTTATTAAACACTTTGCTAACTCACCAAGTGAGTTAGCAAAGTGTTGCAAAAAAGTGTTATTTTTAGAGCATCGAGCATGAAGCTATTCATGCTAAGCTAAGATTGAAGACAAGGCAAGATCATAGAATCTTTGTGAGACCAGAGACGTTTGGAGTATCATCAGGAGACGGTGCACAGCCTCAGTTTACAACGGGGAATTTTGAAACGGCAATCACATGTTCAGATTTTGGGTAGCCACACAGCTTTGATGTTTAGGACAGATCCAATGAAAAACAATGCTACAAGTCCGGACAACAGTTAGACTGCTCAATACCATGGAATTATAAATGTATGCATTCATAAAACTATCTTTACGGCTCCACTATGTGCTTGACATGACATGTTTACAGTTACCATGGCAATAACACGAGCTGCCACATGGCAGAATGTCGTAATCTTGCAGTGTGAATACCGCATGCACAAAAGCTTCGGTGAGTGAAAAATATTGTTTTTCTGTTCCATTAATGTCCTTCAGAACAGATTTTATGACTCCATGTTGTTTACAGTTTGACAGTGTCCCTAATTACAGAAAGCAAATGACAACACAAACGCCAAAAGGGGAGATTTCGGCAGCTCCCCATTCAAAGAGATAAGGGTATGATCTTGTTGATCGTGCGGTCTCCTCACTCCAAACGCCTCTGGTGAGACATAACAACCCACACAGTTCAAATAACCGGGACTTTTTCTAGGATATTTTTGTAGTTGAAAAAAAAAGGGGGGCAAATGTGGATGACATGTAACATGTCCTTGAACCATAAATGATTACACAAAACATTTACATAATTTCTTGGGCGTAAAATGCAGTGATAAATTCAAGTGATCCTATGCTATTGTGCCGTCATCCACGGTTTCCAGTCTGGGCGATGCCTGAACAGACACTGGAGAAGGATATTGCCATGTGTCAGGCTATAAGAGCAAGCTGATCCAGTGAATCTCAGAAAACAGGACATGTGCTGAAGATGGATGAAGTCTGGAGCACACAGATGACAGCTAAGCAGTTTATTTTGCAAACAGAACTAAAGTTTCAACACTGTTTTCATCAGAGTCCTGCTGTCCTCCAGACTTTGTCCTTCTTCTCCTGAGTAAAGAGCATGGTCACTCTTTGGCCACAGACTGGAAACAGCGTGATATATGTCACATGACGCCCCGAGCTCAAATAGGACACGGCTGCTGTAATTATCCTGGGACAGAGAAATAAACGGGGCAGCCGTTTTGCCACACATGGGCGACTTAACGGTTCAACTTAGTACTTAGTAGTAACTTCACATGAAACTGTCCAATGCAATTCCCATATCAGTAGACTGTCGGCTGACTTTGAACATCGTCTAAACTTTGTATCAACTGTGTTTTACAGTTGAAACGATGTTGATTTTTAACTTCATTCTGTATCTTCATGTTCAATGTAAATACTCAGCTTAGCAGTTCTGTTAGGGTTAGGGCTTGCCTCAGGGTTAGATACAGAGTTGTTGCTACGTGGAATATTAATACGGATGCTCCAAATTAAGTATTATCAAAGATATTATTCCAACCTCTTAATTTATCCTACCACATAGACTACCCTGTACTTCTACAACCTTTCAGCCTTTTCAAAATCCACAGGCTTCATGTTGACTATTAAGCATTGGCCAGACATGACTCCAAATGCATAACTCCTTATACACACATATTTTAAATTTTTCACAAATCAAACTTGATGGAGCAGTGTAAAAGTATATATTTAAACAGAGCCAGAAAGAAGTACAACTCTCAAAGGTAATTTCAAATTATTATATAATGGATAATAATGGATTTTGTAAAACAGTTAATTAAGAAGGAGGCAATATGGTCCCTCTATGCTTCAGACTTCCATGCCACTTTACTACCCAATAAAACTGCTTATTTGAAAGACATTTTATTTTTTATTTTGCATCCAAGATGATTCCACTTCAGAGGCAATACCTGAAGCTGGTGTAACATTCAAACATCTCCTTGGATGTTTGAATTTTTGGCTTCTTCCATAACACTAAGTACAGTCAAAGAGACCTGTCAGAGTGGGGATAAAGGGAGCTTATTCTTAAAGGCACCCTTCCCTTTAATGCTTACAGTGATAACTGAAGGTTAGCCACTGAATGGAGCTGCCATGATAATTGACATTTAGCGATGAAATGCCTCACACAATGAATGCTAAAGGGAGAACTAATTACTGCCTATCCAAGTGTCAATAGCATCATCTGCTCTCTTCTAAATGTCAGTTTTACATTGAAATGCTGGAGGCGCTGCTGCCAAGTACTAATGGTCGGTCACTGGCGGCACCAGCTTTGGAACAGGCTCTCAGGTAGGCCATGGTGGACACAGTGACAGCTCCATCCCCAAAGCTGCTGTCTGTTTTTAAGGTGATCTGCACCACATCATAGATGCATGTTGTCGCCCTGTGATCAGTTACAAAAACAAAAGACATCAGTGACTATCTGTACACTGCACCTCTACGATAAAGCGGCGGAACTGTCATGTGAAAACTGGGATTCTTTTGCTTTCCTATCATCGTTTTCTGTTTTGTAAGATGACACTGAGTCAATTTCTCTTAGAGACATAATAGGAGACAGAAGAGTGGGCAAGGTGAAATGTGTTTTTGCTGTGGATTTCTAAGTTTATCTCGCCCTTCAGGGCCTCTGCCTGTAAGACTGCCAGTGAGGCTTTCCACAAACAAAAACAGATGCATGAAATAGCCCAAATCTATCTCATATACTGAGAAAAAATAAATACATAAATAAATAAATAAAAATAAAAAACACTTTTGGCGATGGCATTAGCTTAAATTGGCATCATAACCTTCAAGTAGTGGAAAAATGGAATAGGCTTAGCCACAGAGAAAGGACAAATGGGTGATATAATGTTTGACCAAAATTGAAGATTGGCATATAATCGAAAAGGTTCTTCATAGACCACCTCAATATACAAACTGCAACAATAGGCAAAACTAATTTACAAAGGATATATGAGGCCTGTTTATGAGTGCAGATATAATGGAGATGGGGGCTCACTCCAGCACAAAATGACTTAGCCATATCAAAGCTGCAGAGAGACATCAAATAACACATCAAGGATCAAAAATAAAAGCATCTAATCCACCCATTCTAGACTCATTCACACTCCTCAACACTGAAGAAGGTATTCATGACCTTAACTCGATCCACATCTCCCCTTAGAAACAGAAGGCATAATTATAACAAATATGAGAAAATCTCAATACTGACTTATGAAAGCATGGATGCAGATACAAAGGGCTCTGAAATATTGACTGAAGCCTAAAATCTTGCATTAAAGAAAATATTCTGTATATGTAAGTCTCAGTTCCCCTAGTTTCACTAAACATGTTTAAAATCAAGGTCTGATTTTAAACTGGGACATATGAGAAACATGGAACCAAACCAGCACAAAATGCATAGTAAGATAGTAAGTAAGATTTTAAGAAAAAGTGACATCAAATAAACATATAACTGAATAACAAATGTCCAACTTCATAACTGAAAACTCATTTACTCCCCAAAACTCAAACCTCAAAAGTATCTGTGACCTCAAGGTTTTCTCTGTTTAATTCTGGATAAATAAAGGGTAAATAAATTTGTTGTCACAATATGTATTATTCAAATCCTAACATGGATGCTTGTAATACAAGTCTGAACTGTTCAACTAATACCACATACTGAATATTGACTACATGAACGGTCTTCTACACACCACTGCCACTTCTAATTTAAAGCTTTGACTTTGGACTTCTATTAAAAGCATAACCATTTCAAAAGAGTTTAGTAAATCACTTTGGGGTCAGAATGTTCTCCTGAGTGATGAAAACTATCTCAGCACCAAACTGCATATAACCTGAAAGTTAATAGGAGTCAGTACAGTATACACTGGAGACATCTTCACAGATCTAAGGTGACCACACCATCTGAAGACGAGTATATCAAGTGAACATCTTAGTGAGAGACAGCAGCATCTACATCCAAGACACAAAGCCAACTGAACAAAGAACGGCCCTCTTCAGTTATTAAAAATCCAAAAATGCATGGCAATCTGCAGCCCTAAAGGGGAACAATGTAAACTGGCTATGGATTGATTCAAGTGAGAACGCTTTAATTCAGTCGCCAAAAAAGTAGAATAAGCATGTACCTTGATGATTGAGTCTATATGGTTCTCACTGTCAGCTCAACACTGTTCCACATTTTTTTGTCAGTAAACTTTAACATTCTCAATCAAATTAAGCCCCTGCAATTTTGCATAATGTACCTTTAATGGGAAACATATTTTTTAAATAACAAAACAAGTTTAAACACTTAACATGAGGCAAACAGTACCACACTGTGAGTGATGACTGGAACCTGGCCTTGTTCATAGGGGAAAGTTTGAACTTTAAGGTTACAAATGGAGAGCTCATGTGAGCAGACAGCCATATGAGATGTTAATGCAACAGTGCATTAACTATCTACAGTCAAATGTGGTAGTGGAAATGTTCATGTGTGGCATACCTTGCCTTGCACAAGATAAACTACACACTAACCAAAAAGTGCCATTCTGTCCTGTGGCATTCAGAAACCCATACAAAATCATTTACATCTCCACCAGAAAATAATAATAATAGTAAATATTGTTTTACGAATTGAATTCAAGTGTACATGGCTTCTAAACTGGGCACAAATGTTAGCTGGAGTAGCAAAGAATTTGAGGTAAATTTACTACCTTAACATTTGAACATTAAGAGATGTGGAAATCAAGAACCTATTCAAAAATCTAAAAAAAGTAAAGGTATGGTATATTTTGAAAAGTGTTTGGAAGTAATTGAAGTTAGGCATACAGAACAGTAAATGGACTAAAACATGCAAAAACACCAGTATGGTCCTTTAAGGATTTCAGGTACAAGCCAATCGGGCTAAAAGGTACTGTATAAGGTACCATGTAAGGTGTGAAAGGATTTTGCATAAATTAGTGATGCATTGTCACTTTGCATAAAAATATTGAGATTTATAAGACATGAACTTCACATCAGTTGAAACTTTGCCATTAAAAGGCACAGCGTAGGACTGCCTCTTCACTTATGGCTCATGTTTGGACGTCAATGTACTTCCATTGCTTTCATCTCAGTTCAACTCAACACGCTTCCTTCCATTGCTTTCATAGTGATGTCTGAAAATTACATAGACCCATATTTTTTCAGCTATCAAGATTGAGTGCTTTGCTATTTTCAGATTCACTGTTTTTCTACAATGCCAGGTGGTTTCCTTTTTCATTTTTTTCATCTGTGCCTCACCGTCTACATCACAAGTCACTCAAGAAGATAAATGTGCCGAAAAGCTGTTGGGCTCTGGCAGAACTTCCATAGGCACAACAACATTGTTTAATACTTGTTGTATGTACATTATTCATGGCAGGGACCGAAACAGGTTGGACGTCATGTTTATGGAGGGATTAGACTGAGAAGGGTGGCAAAACAGATTAAGGTCACCCCTCTAGGTGTGAGTGAAGCATAACTGCATAAGCCATCACATATTCAAAAGGGCCATGCAGGTACTTGCATGATATGGCCATCAGGCTCGCATTTTTCTTCATGGTTACTGGCATTCGAGTTTCTTTTTCTTGTCACATTACAGTCTGCTGACTGCCTTGTGTTAGAATTGACGCTGGCTTACATTATGACATATAAATCAAAGGTGCAGTAATCAGCTTCCTTGTTCACCTTTGCTGGATCAAAATGTTCTTTTGCCAAAGTAACTCATTACAATGTACATTACATTACAGGCTAGTACTTGTTGCATCACCACTGTATGAAAATAGTGATGAACATCCTGAGAGTTAGGAATAGTATTTCCATCTTCTATTTTTTTTTTGCATTTCAGACAGTTGGAAAGCACAGACGAAGACAGCAGGAAGGCAACATGAAAGGAGGTTCTGTCAGGATTTGATCTCAGCCAGCAGGGGCACACATGTTACAGACGTGATGGTGAAAAGTAGGGTGCCTGGTCTTAGGTGGCAGGCGATGTCACCCCCATGTCCCCCCCAGAGTATAACAAGTGATGACATCATCTGCCACCAAAGAGCAGTCACCCTACATTTCACCATTAGAGGTCAGGCTTTACAGAGATTTAGGTTTGGGGTTTAGTTACTCTTTAACTAATCAACTAATCTAGATTACAGGGTATTACAGCTTTTACACAACGGCTACGTGAGCTTTATGGGAATAATCAACAAGGTTGGAATAAGTTTTTGACCAGTCAGATTACTTACCTCACACTACCTGTTTTGCAAACAGGACAGCTTCAGTTCAAAAGATATGCACTGCAGATGTAATATGGAGCTTTTTTTTTTTTTCAAATTATCTTTCATTCTTTCCAACTTCATGTGAATTTCTTAAAACATTTATTTTTTTAAATGTTAGTTTTCAAGAGACAGGCCACCACATGTAGCTGGCTGCCCAGTCTGAATGGAAAGGAGACAGGGGAGGGACAATGGTACAACTTCATAGCCAAGCTCTCAGCAAGTTCAGCCTGATTGGTTAATAAAACAGAACAGCACATCATGCATTAAAATACTGCAACACAGCACTGGTAGCTTGATTTAAAGAATATTTAGGCTTTGTAGACTGTTATGTAGGTTTGTTGAAATGGCACTAATGTGGGGATGCAAGATTGGTTGTTAAAAATGTGAACTATCATGAACACAAATCTATAATCATAACAGACATTCTGACAGCTGTTACTTTTGCACCACAGTTGTGATACTTTGGTCCCTCATGGGAGGTATGGAAGTAGCATAATGCAAGATGTGTCTCTCCATCTGTTTATGTCCAACTCATTTAACTGAGAAATATATGGCAGTTGCATCTGAAATTATACAAATGCAAGTTGTTTCTTCAATTATATTGCATGTATTACTCTTACTATATCAGAGTAAACAGGGAAACAAATAAGAATGGCTACACCACAGTGTCCCCTGCATTACATCATGTTGTCAGTTTATGGCCTTGTTCTCTGATTCTGATGCCAAATTTTGGCCAAATATCCGTCTTGGCTATGGAATGATGTGTAACAAGCCATTGTAAAACACTACAAAGCCATTTTTACCCATGATGAACCTGTTTTATACCCCAGCTGAAGTCTGATTTTGACCCTTTCCATGTCACATTCTATGTTGACGTGAACTGCTATTACAGCATGAGGTACAATCACAAACAAACCCCATTCCCTTTAGTCCAAACAGCTTGTCACACACCTCTACACTAACTGTGTGACTGGCATTGTCACAGCGCCTACTGAGAGCCTGTTATGAACAGGATGTAGCCATTTCTTCTTTTTCCTGTCACGACAGTTTGGAGGCCATTGCACAGCAAGACATAATATGTCATTTGGTTTTAGCATATCATTTTGACAGTTGTCACAGTGAGGCAATTGCAAAGAACTGCTCATTTGCCTGAGATATAAAGAGAGACGTTTGATGGAAACTATAGTCTTCAGAAGTCCATGAAGCTAAAAGTCATGACACACTTGTGTAATGTATGATTTTAATATCTCTTGAGAAGAGGAAACTTGTGCAGCAGAATTGGAATATCAATATTATTACTAATAATGCATAACTAATAACTTCATTCTTTTAATGAGCTATCGAATCTACTATATCTTGTGTCTCTAAACAATTCATAGCTGTTCACTTCTGTATGTCTTGCATTATTATGCTTATTGTAGTGCATGCTAACTCCTGTACTTCGTGCCATCTTATTTAATGTTATCCTTTAACCATTGTAGCATAATCATTACAGGACTGAAAACATCGACATGCATCAAATGTATAATATTCACAGAAATTGAAACAAAAATTCAAAAATCTGCATAAGTGCCCTTTGAGATGTAACCCTTCACTCCTACTTTCTCTGCTGAACCATGGCTCCTTCTTATTTCTATAATTATATGGTTGTATTATATATTTCATTCCATTCTGTGCATCAAACAAACTTAGTTTTATTGGTTGAGCTGGAAAGGATTTGCTGTAACATGGCATTAGCACATGATGCAAATTATAATCTGCTTCAAAACATCCAATATCAGGCTACTAAGATCCAGGACTGGACACATTTCTGTACACTAAACAATGCAACAAGCAATTTTACAAAACTGTCTGCGCCTTTATGTTTTATTTTCTGCTTTTTCTGTGTATTTTGGTTTTGTAAATGCACATTCAAGTTCAACATATACTAGCAGACACTTGTGTGCATGTCCACACTCGAGGGCCATACATACTCACTTTGCTTCACAATCTATCACCGCGACAACAGCCACGACTTGTGTCATGCTCTTGTAGTCACCCCAGCATTCTCAAAGACAAATTAAAACCTTTGAATCGAATGGTTCTACCTGACTTTTTTTTTTTTACTGAATTAAGCACATAAGCTCTGAATGTTGCTTCACTTTCTGTGCTGCTACAAATCTGTTAATATGCAGGGACGAAGGGAGGGAGACGGGCACTTACTGAAAACAGGACAACAAGATCTCATTTTGTTCCCACCAGGCAAACTAAGCAGCACTATCATGTCAGATGGGGAAAACACAAGCTGGACAGGCTGGCAAGCAGAGAAGACACCCACCAGATAAACTTGTTCAGATACATTGAGATGGATTTTCTCCAGCTATATTTGAAACACATTTATCATAAAAAAAACAATAGAAAAAGGACCCACTTGCTTCAGTATTAGCAAAACCTGCCATTTCAACCTGTCAGAATAAAGTCAAACTGCATTGAACCGGCTTGATTAATGCATTTTTATGGCAGAAAATTCCCTTTTCTTTGTTTTGAAAAAAACTTTGGATCTGAAACATATTTTAGAGGGGAACAATAAAGACAGAGGGCATGAGGTCCTTTGAACGTGTCGTTGGCACTTTCATCCTTTTTTGAACTTCTTCTCTGTAAAAAATAGGGATGGAAATTTCGATACAAGGATGTTAGATATATTTTTTTACTGCTACATAAGGCACCAGCACCCCATTTAAGAACTTGCTTGCATTAAAAACCCCTCAACCACAGAATGTTCAGTTTGGTTTATGGACTGATTATTGATTTTGTCAGCATTGAAATTCCTCTCATATTCTCATCTCTCTACCAGCAGTGTGCTACATGATCACGTCTGAATTTGAATTTATTTTAAAACATGCTTAGTGTAAACATAGTGTGATTTAAAAATAACCACAAATAAAATTCTAAATAAAAATGATTACATCCATTGGCCTGATGAGGTAATTGATGAATCTTGTTACTGATTGGCCAAAGGGATACCTCCATAAATCATGGAGGACAACATGTTTACCTGTTGAATGTGGCACCAAAAGTAGAAAAGACGCAGAATACAACTTCAATGAATGCAAAGTGTAAAGCACAGTATCAACATTATCTCAGACATTTTATTGACATTTTATGATTTTATTTATTATACATTTTATTACTGATTTTGGTCTGTACCTGTTGTGCAAGTAAATTGGATTTTCCTGCAGAACCTAGGCGGCTAGCAACTTGTTTTTCAAATGAGGGGTTTACTACAGTTTCACCTAGCTAATGATGCCTCCAGAGTGCATGCACTTTGTGTGTGATGCATTATGCTGACAAACAGATGTAAGCAATGCATCAGTAGAAACAACCTTAAAAGTTGATGTGATGAAGGTTTAATAAGCAACAAAAATTTAACATTGTAAATCAGGAGCCAGAATGCAGCCGTTGGCTCTGTTCGGTTGAGATGTAAACAAATAATTTCTGAGGGAAAACGTTTGTTTGTCAAGCTGTTTGACAAGGTACTTAAGAATGGGAGATGACAGCTGAGTTCCATGGCAACAATAATTCATAAAAATAATTAAATCATTATCATCGTGAATTCTGTTAGAATGAATCGTATCAATTCAAAGGCCTTCGTCAAGACAAAGCCATTCATCTACTTAGACACACAGATGGAAAAAGAGCATCAGTGTGGTTTTGTCAAGACAGGAGACTGCAAAAGCACTGAGGGGCTTATTTCACGTCGGCGCTCGGGAAACTGAAGCGGACAGAACGTTTTACCTGTTGCATCCGGCCCGTGGCGAAACCCATTCCATTCTCTTAAAACTTGCGAGGCTGTCACCGTTGTTGATCTATTGGGTTTGTCTCCGATCTGACCCTTACGCCAGGCTGTCACACCCCAACGCGTGGTGCTCATTACCAGTTGCAACAAGGGGTCGCAACCACTCTGATGCCGGAGACACAGGTCAGGGCTAATCACGGTGACACGGCAATCACGTGGGCCAAAATTGAAGTGTTAAATGTCAGAGCTCATTATGTTGGCGGTGGCATTGGCATGGGAGTTAGCGGTGAGCACATCACCTTGGTCTCTCGGAGGAAGCCTTCTCTTTTCCTTGTCCGCTCTGCTCCCGTTGCCGAGGATTTGTTCCACACTCTTCACACAAAAATGGATACGCTGCAAATAAAACGAAACATTAGAGGGAAGCTCATGACAGATAATGTGCCACGGAGACAGAGAGCATCTTAATTAAGTATTTTTCAGTGTTTTCTCTCTGCTTGTTATTCATTTGTCGGTTCCTCTGGCTGCGGCACTCAGTGGTCCGAGCTTTATCGCAGTATTAATGTTCACATGAGGAATAACTCTGACACTAAGTATGCATTGGCAGCAGCATCGGGCATGTTTAACACCTCTTGACCCACTGATGTAAATTCCCAATCCAACTGCCAATTCGACTTAAGAATATAATTCAACTTTGGGATGCCTTTCTTACTTAAAATAAATACAAATACATTAAAATCAAATTTTCATTGATCTGTGTGCTTTCATATATTGTGAGAAACAAATTTTTACTCTTATTTTTGCCAACACAGCCCCTGTAGGCTTGCCCTTAATGCATGCATGTTTTGCACAGTAGTCACACAGACTAGGCATATTGAGGAAAAAAAATAGCTTATATTTTTCCCCCCCTGGCAGAGCAAGCAGATGATATTTCTGGCCAAGGCAAGGTATACTGGCCAAGACAAGATATCCCAGCCAAGTATGACGAACACTTCTGTGTGCTGCTTTTTAACATCATTAAATAGCATTATGCTTGTTATTTTCAGGAGAGAGAACACCGAAAATACAGACAATGCATAGTAAGTTTGACAGAACTATTATTTTTTTCCATTATATATTTTATGTTTAAGCTGTGACAGAAAAACATGGATGAGGCAATGCATAATCATGTCACTGGATTTCAAGCTAAGGGGGTTTAGGTTTCAGGACCTGATTCATAAAAAAGTAATACAATTTTATTGTTAAAGCATGATTCCAGCTATTTCCAACATCATTCCACATTCCTCACGGGGGGTGCTAGAAGAAAGGTCATGAGGTCACCAAAGTTGCCAGGGTCTGTCCTCTAGGGACCATGAATGTGCCTTTCAAATTTCACGGCAATCCATCCAATAGATTTTGTGATATGAAATTTGACGTTTTGACCTAAGGGTGGTGCTAAAAGAAAGGTCACAGTTTTATCAAAAGCAAGAGGAATATTCCTTTGGGGAGTATGAACGCACTCACCAAATACTGTGGTAATCTGTTCATTGGATTTTGTGATATCTTGTGCTCAAATCTGACATTTTGGTTTGAGGGTGGCACTACAGAAAAGGTCACGAGGTTACAAAAATAGTCAGGGTTCATCCTCTGGGGAGCATCAATGTGCTTATCAAATTTCATGGCAACCTGCCCAACAGGTTTCAAGGTATTTTGCTGTGGAGTTCAGTGTTGAAATGATGGACGGACCGACACGTACCCCACCTGCCAGCAAGGCAAAAAGCAATGGAAAAGCATAGGGTGTCATTTTCATAAATGAGGACCTTATGCCAATGCTCATAATAACATATTAGAAAATGAAGCACGCTCCTGAGTAAAGAACAGATCAAACATCAATCTAAATCACAACACTTTGAGGTTTTTTTTCACCTTTTCCTTTGAAGTCCATAAACTACGCAGTAATCCATGCAATGTGAAACTCTTGTTTTTCCTATTTACAGACCAAAACAGTGTTGTCATTATCATCTGTCATGATCATCTACTATTATTGCAAGAGGTGTACGGTGATATTTACTTTATGGAGACTATCTCACAATCAAAAACACATTTTCTCCTACAAACAAATCTGAAATATTCAACAGGCAATCTAATGGGGTAATCTGACCACAGACTGCATAAACAGTTATGGAGGATCAAATATGTTTTTGTGTATTTTGTGTATTGTATTCATAAATTTGTATTTATGAATACAAAATGGCATGTCATCATGTTGACTTTATTGGAGTTTCCATAAATATGTTACTGGTGAATCTATCTGTGTTATATAGTGCGTTGTTTTATAGCTCCTATGAGCTTCTTGTCTACTGACATAATTCATGATTTCCCCCTCACTATGCTTTAGATGCATAGCAGTCTACCAGAGGGGTGAACTGAGCTGAATTGAGTCAGATTATGTTTTAATAGTAACATGAGGACCCATGAGGTCTCTGTACACGAGGAGATCTGAGAGATGTTGACAGGTCTAATCAGTAAGAGGTAGTAATCGTCACCTACCCTCTGATTGGCTGTTTTGAACTGCCATCATGCAGCTTTTCTGTGTCATGTTGACTCCAGCATGCAGGTGAGATAGCTTGGGGGTAAATAAAGAACAAGGCCAGTGAGAAACATTTGACATGTGCAAATGGCCTGTTGATTTCTACCATCCTGATAAGAGAGCCCTCCCAGATTGCATTTGCTTGCTGTGACAAGTGGAGAAAAATGACAGCGCCACCTGATGCAGGCCAATCCCTCATATCCCGATCAATTAGTAATGGCTTTGCTATTATGAGCTATATGGAAAGTGACTGATAGAGGTTAAGTGTATTGTGGTTTACCAGGTGCCTGCCAATACTACAGAAATAAATTGAGCACATATTTTAGCCATTTTGTTGCAGTGTTACGATGGAATATGGTTTGCAGTTAGGATGGTGTTTACATAGAATAATGTACTATTTACTGTTAATAATTGCTATTAAACTCACTTACAATTTTCAGTTAATATATGTGCTTTAGAGAAGGAGTTGGACTTTTGTTATTTAACCACTTTGTGATGTGAATTTTCTTTTGATTAGTCACAAATAAATGGACCCCAGGTGTTCCGGGTCATCCAGCATCTGTGCATCAGGCATTGTTTATACAGAATCCACATCCCACCAGTTACATAATATCGTCATGGGTGACCTTCGGGAACTCATTTATGTGTGTACTGATGGTGTAACTGTGAAACAGCAATCCGTGCACGCCCATATCACCGTGACATTTAAGCATGACATTCTCCAAACATGGAAAAACAAACAGCTTGGAAGAGACACAGTGTCTAACGGAGCCCCAAGTCCTGTACAGTTACATATTATGTAATCGTACAATATACAGTACAAGCACATTCACTGAAAATAGACACACGAGTGCAGTTTAATTTTTCATTTTCAGGCAATGGTAAAAAGTTAATGCTCATAAAAACAGGAAAGTACTGAAAGATGGCCGCAATGTTATAGTTTTATGTCATTTTTTTTCCCTCACACAGTGAAACTGGGTCTGTGGATTGGTCTCTCCTGGATGATCATGACCTCATGCATCATGCATTTGTCACGCGTCATGACAAATGCACGTCATGCATCACAACATCACAGATGCTGTACCACTCATTCAGTTTTGCCAAAATGACCAATTATGCATGTTGCATCTGTGCTCCAGGATTTTCAAAATTGTTCTGACTCACCCAAGAGGGGCACCTCAATTACAAGTCACAATTCAAAATTTTAATATCCGGTCATATCTTCTACACCGCAAATTTGAATGAAATGAAATCCGCTGCTCATATTCAGCAATCTTTTGTTGTATGAAGTTGACTTCAGGACCATCTACATACATGGATTTTCCACTATTTTAATGTGGTGATTCGTGTGGTTCTTCTTCCTCTATTACTGGCCCATGAGGTGACACAGCCCACCAACCAGTATGGGACACCATAAATGCCAGAAAGCAAGCAAGAAAGCAAGCAAGAAATAAAGCAAGAAATAAAGAAAGAAAGAAAGAAAGAAAGAAAGAAAGAAAGACTACACCACACTGATCAACCTACATTATCTTCAGTGTTACATAACTTAAAACTTTTTCATATTTGTATAACTTCACTGGAAAAATAGAATCGCATCATTTGTGGGTGCTGATACTTACAGTGTTGTTAGTACATCAGCTTTTTTGCTTATTTTTGAATGGCACTGGAATCTGAAAATACACCTTCAATGCCTAATAACTATCATTTGCACAGAGAAGTCTAGCCTTCATTGCTGGTGTTTGTTTCTCACAATTTTAGGTGTCTGTCAGTCACCTCACACTGCAGCTCTCCCTCTTGAGGTTCATTTTTTCAAGTTTTATATAGCTGTTAATCACAGTCACAGTATCAAAGGGTGTCATGGTGCCAACACAAAAACAATAACTGAAAGCAACCTGGGCAAATGTACAGATCTAGCGCGGGACATCAATAACAGCTCGGTCATGACCGCTGTAAAAGTTTGGGATCACGAGGACACCCAGCTGCAGCCACAACCTGAAACTCATAAGAGGCAAAGCACCAGATGAACTCATTCAGTTCCTTCCACTCACACAAACAGACTCGACCACCAGGAATGAACAGCTTGCTTGCTTGTTAGCATGTTGGTGCACAATTCTTCCATGGCCATGGACTGCTGTGTGCCAGGAAAAAAAAGAGTGCAGTACGGCCTTTTGGGCCTGCCAAACAGAGCAGAATATATGGCAGTTAAGGGGGCTAAATGCTATGAAATGATCACTACATTTAATCCCAAATATCTACAGTTAACTAGACTATTACTGTCATTGTTAAGCTGCCAAACATTTATAATGAAGACATAATTATAAGCTGACATGAAATCGATGGTTGTAAAATGATGGCAATTTCAAACCATTTCCACTTGTTTTGAGGCCATGTGATGTTTACTAGTTGTATGACAGGAGGGGAAAAACGGAGCATCTTTCTCTGGGAACTTGTGTGATCCACAGTGAATTTGTATGTATTAATCACAAAATGGAACATTGATTAATATGCAATGAAAAACATAAAAACAGACTTGGTGAGACTGGAGAAACCTGGTCAAACCTGATTTTGAGGTGTTATCAGAAAAAGAAGACATCTGTACCTAGGGGCCTATTTTCTCATAATCTGCCTATTGGTGCTTGACATGATGTTTGTTATTTTAAGGAAATACAGTACACAACCCTTTATGGCATGATTAAATTCTGTCATGCAATGCAGTCTGGGTACAGTTTCACTTTTATTTTTTGCCCAGTATTTAGTACTTAGCTGAAGTGCTTTGGTGATGTTGCCAAAAAGCTCTTTCTGTCCACTAAACTTACACAGCATAAACAAGTGCTGGCATGCATCAAAGCAAACTAAATAAATGCTGGACATAGATGGAGGCTGCTCCCAATATTGTCGTCACACGTCATTAAGTTGATCAAACAGCTTATTAGCCAAAATGTCTTTGTATTCCTCCAAGCTGCAGACGCTGTGAGGAAACAAGCCCCAGATCTTTCTCTAAGAGGGTCATTTCCAGACTCTCATCACCTGAGGCGAGATTCTCCCACTTACAAGCTGCTTGTCACAGTCCTTTACAGATGAAATTAAAGCCGTTACTGCAGGACAGACAAGTCTCCTGAAAAACCTGTGATTTCCTCGTGGCAGATTTGATCCATTTAGCTTTCTGAGTGGATTTGTGCCATTATTGTGACTAAGCGTTGATTCATTTCCACTCTGGTCTAAAAGAACGCATATCAGTTGGGAGGACTACGGCACAAAATAACATCTGGTCGAGAATTAGTTTGATAAGGCTTTCACATCGGGACATTATATACACATTTCAACATCTGTGCCACTTGCAAATTGCCATCAGCATCACAGATCTACCAGTCATTTAAAGCTCAAAACAGCTCTAACAGCTTTATACACTAGCATTGTTATAAAGAATAAAAATGCCAAATCCTTAGAGTGTCCAGAGGGTGTTAGTTTATAATTTACCTCACAAGTTTATAGAAACTGACCAATGAGAGCTTTTTGAATCTGGGTATTCAGTAATTACCCATTATGACTGGAGCACATTCTCAGTCATGTTTTGTGATTAAAATCACTTTGTATGAATGAGCACTGGATGATATGTTGATAATACATAAATATTGTGATATGATATTGGATATTGTGATATGGCATAAGTGTTGCTCTTTCCTTTAAACATGAGTATGTTGCCCTTTTATACATGCTGGAAGTATCCTACAGCTGGAATGCTTTGTCTGTGAATTTGCAAAAGGTCACAGTAAGCCTAGAAAGATTACACACACATATATATATATATATATAAATATATATACACACACT
>OMLF01015644.1:24573-39003 GCA_900302615.1 Holocentrus rufus
CTCTATTTTTTATTTATTTATTTATTTATTTTATTTTTTTTTTTTTTTTGCATGAAACTGGTTTTGGGGCATTTTCCCTCATTTGGGATTTTCATGGTCTTAACTAAACTCGCCAGCATTGAAATGGGTGGAGTGGTGCAGCTGTTTGTGCTTCAGGTCCAGATCAGCAGCGCTGTGTAATTTTGGTACCACTTTGGCATTAAAAATCATTATCGCTTGCGACAACCACAAACAGGTCTTAGCAAAAATGGTAAGTGCTGTGCTATTTTCGTGGCGTTACTTGGCGGAGGCGCACTGGCACAGACCTCTCCAAAATGACACAAACCCCTTTGAGTGTTATACTCGCTTGTTTCACACTGATATAAATTATTCAAAATTATTCAAGCAGTCGAAACTTGCACATCAGGAATATGATTTTAATCTGAGGCAATAATACTACCCGAGTAGCTCTATAAAGATGCACCCTCATGTCCTGAGAGAGCTATGGAAACTGATGAGGGTGATCTGGAAACAACAGAGTGCCATCCTAATTCCAAAAGAGCAAGAATAGTCTACCACTGGACAATTCTGAAGCATCGCACTGCGGTGGAAAGAAAGATTTTCCTCTCTGTGCTTGCCAAGAGAATTACCAAGTTCCTGCTACAAAACAACCACATCAACACAAGCTGCCAGAAAGCTGGAGTCTGTGGTTTCTCAGGTTATACAGAACATGCAACGCTAATGTGGGATCAGATCCTGTCCGCCAAGAGAGACAAGAAGGACCTTCGTGTTGCATGGCTGGACTTGGAGATCGCATATGGGTCTCTCCCACATCAGCTAATAAGCTTTGCCCTGGACTTCTTCCATGTGCCGGTGTGTGTCAAGAGCATCATCGAGAGCTTTTATGCAGATTTGAAGATTTGTTGCTCGCTGCAGGACGACGCAGCTGACTGGCAGCGACCTGGCAGCAGAATAGCGATGGGATGTTCCATCTCACCTCATCCTCTTCACGGGCACTTTTGAGGTCATCTTGATTGGCGCACAGACAATGGCCAGAGGAAAGTACAATAGTTCCAGGTCAAGTTTTATTCATGTCGGGACAATAGCAACGAAATGCTTTCCTGCTGTGCAAGTACTGAGAAAATATAAAACCTGGACCCTAATCATGTCAGGTTTCCACATATTTTCTGTTGTATTCCTGCTGTAGGCTCAGCAGTCCATCTCCACTGGTTTATTCCATATGCAAACTTAATCGAATCACAAAACAAAAGAGGCAAAGCTCTAAGAGCTTTTATGTAACTGCGTTAAATTTCATTGCACAGGATGATACTTTCATCCCCATTGTTTTGAAATGGTGTAGGGTCTGTAGTTGGTCTTTTCACACACACACATAAAAAATTCTGAAAGTAGTTTCATTAAGATTCATAATATTTGGTATGGCTTATTTGACAAAAAAAGAGAGGCATGAATAGATTGTCTCTCTTGTGACACTTCAAGAGACTAAGGCTTTTGAAAACGTTGAGTCGTTGGACTGGTTTCAGAGAGTGATGAAAATGAGGCTTGGAGCTATTTCTTTCCCCTGATTCCTTTTCTAAAGCATAAATCAGGGGGAAAAAAACTTCTTCCTACTTCCCATTGATTATAGTAGAAAGGAAGGTCATTTGCCACATGTCTAACCAGGAAGAAAAATGTGCTTTGTAATTCAAATGCTTATATTTTAGACAGCACAACATGATCCCTGGTTCATAACACTTCTATAGCACCTAAACAAGCTCTTCATAGGAGCTAAATGGATAATTCATGGATACGAGTTAACTCCTTATGTCAAATATGATCTGACATTTGGGACCATGAGCTTTGATTTCACATGGTTGTCTTAAACGTACATAAATTAGAAGTATAACCTTATCATTGCATGAATCCTGTGTAAAACCTGCAGCCTTGTGATGTGATGTTAATTTTTCTATGACCCACAGCAGGAGGTTAATCACAAGCGATAGATAAAATATTGCTACATCTCTTCCTGCTCATATTAGAGGATCATCAGTATCTCTTGGTTGATGTTTAGGATGTCCACTCACAATCCTGATCTCTCTTTATTCCAGGGTCAGAGACTCGCAATCATAGTTCACAGAAAAAATCTTGTTCTTCTTACAAGTGAAAAAGCCAGTCATTGGGATGAGTTAATCCCACTTGTTTCCCAGGCTAATCAACAGAATTTTCTTGAATCAAATGTCACTTACAATGCACATAATGATGAAAAAGGTGCTTTTTCTTTTAAAAAAAGACGCTACTTGTTCATGCCCTAAGCATAACCAAATGACGATGTTTTGAGTGGTGTCTGTGTGCATGCATAGTCATATTAGGGGGTAGCAACAATCAACCTATGTGGTCATATGGGTTGGAGGATGTGTTGGGCACTCAGTGCACTTATGTGACACTGCCTCTACCCCTCAATTTGTAGTATGCGTCTGAAAATGCTTCAGTTGGAGGGTGAGCTGTACGAGAAGGGTCCGGCTACAGCCTGTAGACCTGGGGGCGCAGCGTGAGGCGCTAGGGTGAAGTGGTGAAGTGGTGAAGTGGTAGGGCCATGGGGGGGGAGTTGGGAATGGGCTATAGACTGCAGCTCATTCCAAATGTATCATATGCTAAGAACATACATGCATGGTCCAGTCATACACTAGGTTTTGATCTAGTCCTCTTTCATTTGTTTTAAGATAAAAACACTTTAAGCTGGAATATGTGATTAAATGAGTTGTCAAGATAGATACATTTTGCAATGTTGCTATTAAACTGTGGTTTGTCTACGCAGTGGATGTTTCCTTACATATGCGAGGCAACATGCCTGAGAGCTGGTTGGCTCCAGCTGGTACAGCACGGTACCAAACTGAAGGGCACACCAAATCCTTTGGTGTTGACCGGCAGCTTGCTTAAATACAACTCTTATGTTGCAACAGCACACATCTCTCCATGTTGTTGCTCCACGCCTCAACGCTCTGTCCCGTCCTGGTGGTTCTTATGATTTTTGGTTTCCAAAAAGAAAGCGGGACAAAATCGTTGCCTGCCAACAAATGCGTTGGGGTGTCACTGTCTGGATTTGGATGTTTTAAAGTTCACTCTTCTTTTTTTTGTGTTTGCTAATACTTAAAAACTTTGCTGGATCAAGGATTCGTGACTGATATATTTTGGTTAGATTCTCTAATGTCAGTGGTGGGTGGTGTGAAGTCCAGTTAGCTCCATTCTTTCAATATTTTTTTTGCTTTTTACCACACCCACAAGACACGATTTGCGAGTGTTAACTCTGTCCTTCAGCAGAAACAATCCACGACAGGGTGTTCAGCCCAGGTCTCAGCACCATATCGCTCTCTTTCCATTTCTCATTGAACCATAAATATGCAAAAGCTGATCTCACTTTCGTTAATTGTGTTTAACTCTATATGAATATTAATGGTTTTCAGCCAGCTAGAAAATGTAGTCACTGCTCAGGATGTCTGATTTACAGTCTCCACTTCTAGAGTATCCAGATCCTTGTTGTGGACTTCGATAAAACATTTGCTTGGGCTACTTTTAAGTGGAAGCTGGTTCTAGTTAATTTTTATAAGGCTTTGTCAAAAGTAGTTTTTTGAAAAACTACTTTTACATCAGCTGCAGCAGTTGAACAGGTCAACCGTTAATTTGTATCATAATTTGTATCATGTAATTTGTAGTTACAGGTGTCGAAGGCAAATGAATGGAGTGATAATATACAGAGATCCAGTCTGATTGCCAGTACCAGGAGATACTGGCACTCATCAGAATGCCTCTAAGCCAATCAAAATATGAGATTGGCACTGACTGTGGTATAATTCACAGTCTCCATTAGCAAAAAAAAAAAAAAAAAAAAAAAACCTTGTAATTGACTGATTAACAATGATCCAACATGGCAAAACAGGCACATTATGTGAGACAGTTGTTTGGTTTTCTGGTTTAAAATGAGTCTCCTGTAAAGTGAAATTAGCCTGATTTCATGATGTTTGTTCACAAACAGAATTTCTTCCCTGAAATCATTGCTAATTTGGCCACACTGCTGAACATACAGGGTGCGTCACCTCAGCCAAACACTTTGCAGCTCATTCAGCGGCTCAAGTGGGCTATTCATTACGGTTATTTGTGTGCATAAATTTTGGCCCTCACGCTCTGCACCTCATATCAGGAGGGTTACATCACAAATCACACATTATACACAGTATATTAACATAAACCCAAAAACCAAAGTAACATTTTAGGAGTATATATTGCAAGCATCTCTTACCCAGAGCCGTGCGTGCCTGTATGCATGTCATCAGAGGGGTCGGACTACACTGGCAGTCATTTTTGTTCAAGGCTGTTGTGGAAGGAAACAAACCTGTGACCTTCCAGCCAGAGAACAGTCCCTGTCATCCTCAGATATATGAGGCTACACTATATCAGGGCCTGCGAACAATTTGCTTCAAAGTCAGGCTGTCAGCTAAACTCTGCAGACACTCTTGCTACATTATAGAATAGATTCAATCATAATACATTTTTATCTAATTGATAAATCATTTCTGTGTGCCGTGATGTGATGTTTTGCTGAAAATTAAAAAAAGATGTGTGGTTGACATCTTGAAAATTGCGCTTGGGTTTTTAAGCAAGTATTTATAAATCCAATATGCGGGGCTTTTTCAAGGCTAAATCATAAACTCTTTGAAGCACCAAGTTACCTTTACCAAGGTTTAAGCAGCTCTGTGCATACAAATGATGTAAACATGCATAAAAATAAATCCCCACTGAAACATTTCTGTGTTTTAAGATTCTACAATGCTTCACCTGTTCAAATAATCACACACACACACACACACACACACACACACACACACACACACACACTCACACACAGAGCTGTTGTTTCATGGATCTACCATGTGCAAGTAACATAACTCCTCTTCTCTTCTATCAGGTCATAATGTGCCAAAAAGGAACATAAAATAAACCTCTCACTTTCAGAAGTACACGGTATCATAAAAAGATTTTAATACTACAGTAGTAGTATTAAAAATATTATGCTTTTCCATCAAGTCAGGCAGTGCAGTTGCCTGAAGAAGAACTTAATACCAGCTATTGAATCAAAATTTATGAACAGGTAATCTAGGTGTTGTTCTTGTGTGTACCATTACATAAGCTCTGCATGTCTTAGCTCACTTGCTTTTACAATTAATGTAAAACTTAACATTACTACAGACCATTTTCAAAAGCACACCATCCATTTTTTAGCTGTTTGAATGTATTCTTCCAACCCACAGGCAGCTATTTCTTTCCACTCATTTCAGTACAGAGTGAAAATCAGTTTGCAGAAACTTAAAACTTCCTTGAGATAGGTTATCCATCATCGTGAACATCCTGTCTTCTTTTTTTCTTCCCAAATTTACTTTGATGTTTGCTGGGAAATTTAATTTAATGCCTGTATCTGAAAAGTCTGTATCTCTTCTGCATTCACATGCTCGCTGGAAGCTTAGACATCTGGGATTTTCAAGACAGATGCCAAAAAGCATTGGATTTATGGAATATTTAGCTGGGAAATTTAACCCAGAAGACAGACAATAAGCAAAAATGGACACTCTGAAAAGGAAGATGTGGAATTTGCTTCTTTTGCAGTAAGAAAGCTATGATAGTGAGCCTTGTTATCCATCCATCCATACATGCATTTTCTCATTCCAGCTTATTCCTAATCAGGGTCACTGGTGGCTTGAGCCTATCCCAGCATGCACTGGGCAGAAGGCAGGAATCTGGCTAACCACCAAGTAGGAAATTCATTTTCCCAATTTTTCTTATTGCGTATGAATGCACCAGTCCTCTCTGTAACTCTGAGAAACACTCAAAAGTGAATGTACCTCTCTGCCAAAAAACTGTACCTGAGAGGAAGCTAAATTCAAGCATCACTGACTTCTAAACCCGGGAATAAATGTTAGCTGGAGCCGCAGAGACATCTAAAGTATGTTTATCACCTAAACATTTGAATTTTTAAATTGGGACATCAAGTAAATATTCATAAATGTAAAAAAGTATGGTATGTTTTGGAAAATGGATGGTTGTAATATCCATGCAGTGCAGTAAATGGGCATAAACATGTAAAAACATGGCTCTTCAATGTGTGTGAATTTGTTACAAGCCAGGGTGCAATTGGGGTGTCAACACTGAGAGTAAGTGGCATGTCCAGCAGACAGAGCTGCCATAAGGACCCAGAAGAATCGGAAATTTATGTGGAAGTGTCTCACACAGAAGTTGTTCACAGTGCCTCACCTTTAAATTTAAAATATGCCAAGATGTCTCTTGACTGACAAGACTCATTTCCATGTAGCCCAGGGAATTATTGTCACTCCCTTGTCTTAGACAACTTCAAATGAAAACACGTCACATACAGATAGCAGGATATATCACTTCTGTCCTACAAAGTAGCCTTGGCCCGACTTCACAGAGTTTGTGCCTGAATAAGTGATTTAAAAATGCAAAGGTAATGTAGGGAGTTGTGCAGTGCATATTTTAGGACGTGAGGTGGACTCTGGCACCTGGTTGCTCTCAGTAGGTAGCTTCATAATCAGCCGGAGGAACAGATTGTTCACTTACATTTTTGTCTTGTCATCATTTCCGGCTGCTGAAAGATTTGGCTGATCTTAGCACTGTTGGCAGCCAAGCCCCGGCCAATTTGTCAAACTTTCTTACAGGAGAGGAGATAAACATATACACTTAGCATATATTAATACATACTCCTCACACTGAGCTGGAGCCTCCTTTGCACCATGTATCCATTGTCGCAATGTTTGGATAAGCCTTTTCAATAATACAGCATTGCTTTATATGAAAACATTTGTAAAGGAACCTAATAAGCTACCAGTGGATATGATGAATCATCAAATTAGCAGGTTTCATCATGCCTTGATTCTCCCCTAAGTGTTCTCCAATCTTTTTTTTTTTTTTCTTCAATTGAAGTTTCTGTATGAAATCATTAGCACTAGCACTTAGTGCAACAAGCATGCAGCTCACATGCAAGTCCTTGGTACTAAGCTTCTGTGTGACTTAATTACCCAATCATCATTCATGATCAGTCACCTTTAGAACATCCCTGTTGGATAGATTGAAGTTAAACACGTTTTCATGACTAAAGCTATTACAGCTGTCACCGCTCTACAGGCCTGTAAAATCAAGCTCGCACCCAAGGAGCAGCTTCTCATTTGTTATCTTAAGAACAAGAGATCAAAAAGATCAGTCAATTAATGTGCAGCACAAATAATGGTGGGCTGGTTTATCAGAAATTGAAATCTGCAACAGTGTTGTTGTATATAGTGTGTAAGTTCTTGTGTACACCTGTCATGGAGTAAATTATGCGACATTTATAAGACAGAGACAAACCAGCACTTCCTGTCAGCCTCGTGACCATGATGGATGAGTCCTTGTTAAAAAAGAGCCCTTTTCCCATAGAAGTTACTGAAATGTATGTGGCTACTGACATGACATGCTTGGCTAATCACTCCAGATAAGACACTGCCCGTCATTTCTTGCTCGCCAAGGCTGCTGTTGTCCCTTGGGGTCCTCCTGTTTTCAACCATTGTCTTCAGGCTCTAAAAATACACAGCTGACGTCCAGTAACTCCCAAAGTGCAGCTAACTAGCTAGGAGCCCCACCAGTCTCTCTTCATACCCATCCGACCTGTTACCATTTTACAATTTGTGGGTAGTGGAGACAGCCAATTACTGTGTGCAACTTAAGGACATGACTGACAGGCTCAAATATATAAATAAAAACTGTAAATATTTACACTTATTGATTTGATCATCCAACATGTGATGCGTGGTTTGGATGGAAATTGACTTGGAGAGGATGAATGTGACCATTGCTAACATGAATGTATTGCTCCATCTCTCTGTTTTGCATTCATAGCAAACTACCAGGGTGAATATTTTGTCTTTGACCTGTATGTCAGCTTATCCATTACAGGCAATTATAAACACTGTTGGTGTACAATGAGCCCACTTACACCATGGGATCTAATCTCCTGTACACTATACACCCAGAACAATATCAGGTAATTACATTTAAAATCCTTAAATTATGATGGTGATTATGAATATCTGTAACTTAGTGGTATATTATTAATAATGGCATTAATTACATTACCTAATGATATGTATAATTAGTCTTGCATACCTTTCTTTAGCAACACAGTTATCAATAATTTTGTTAATTATTCATGAGTGAATGAATGTCTATTATGCAAATTCTGAGTTTAATTTATAAATTATGTATAATCATTTATATTCTTCTTAAATTGTTTATGAATATTTAATTTCGTACACATGGCAACTTTATGTGAACAGTGTTGCAGGGTGGGAAACTGTACCTCCACAGCAAATACAAACGGCAGACAGTTACAGAGAAAAACTCAACTGGTTTTAAAAATACATCAAGTTATGTAGCTTTTTATGCAAAAAAAAAAAAAAGAAAGAAAAGCTAAAGTTGATGCATTGGCAGATAGCCAGCTGGACTTATTGAATCAGCTCATACATATATTTGACAATGGATGACTAGCGTTAGCATGCTAGTTTTTGAATATCTGTATTCTTCTGGGAAAATATTTGCCCACTCTGCAGACACCGGGTTATCTTACTAGTTTTTCCTCCACTGTATGTTTGCATTTGCCTTGGTAGTCACAGAAAAGCGTTCTGATTGGCTAGCTTGAGTTGTCGTGCTTAAGTGTCATAGCACATTTGCAGAAAAGTTTTTCTGCCTTCTCTTGACTCATCTCTTGGTGTCGCTTTGTCACTGTTTGTCACTGTGGAAAGTGTCTTTTTCTGTCACTAGCTACAATTTGGAATTGCTGATGTCCTGCCATGCATGTCGCTTTTGTAGTAATAGTAATAGGTGTGAAGTGAATTGAGGATGCACAGTGCTAGCAATAGTCCTGCACTCAGGACTCAGATACGCAATTTTAACTAATTACTAATGGTGTAAGCCAACTACTCGGTTTCAAGCAATTAGAATTCCACAAAGCTGCTGGGAAAATAACTCATCATGCTTTTGTGGTGAGTGTCTTCAGCCTGGGGAGCTTATCTTTTTTCTATAGTGGTGGGGATATTCCAATATAAGCTCCACGCTGCTGTGGAGCTACGAGGACCCTGAAAGAAGGACTAAATGACTAAAGCACCCAACAGAGAGGGAGCGGCTTTACACCAAAGACGACTCTGCACCAAATCCTCAAATGTCTCCATGCCTTCAACGACCATTTCAATCTGATTAGATTCGATAGAAGACCAAATGTTGGAATAATCTGGGAAACACAATTTTATGAAGCTTCGGTCACCATCTCACCATCAAGCAAGCGCTGAACGCAAGTTGTGCGATGGTGAAACCCTGAGAAACAAGAACACCTACTGCTTGAGCCCATAAATCTGCTTTTCCACAGGAGTGAGATTTCCTCCACAGACTGTACAACAATGAGGCAGAGAGATAGCAGTAATAAAGGTTGGGCTGTAGGGCTGTGCACCCGTGGGAGACCATGCATGTATGCACTACTTGAAAGAAAGCCAATTAAGGAATGGACATTGAGACTGGGAATACAAGACAAGTTAAGCACCACACCTCCAGAGAGTAACACAATAGTTACACATCATTCTAATTAGACTTTAATGCAGTTAATTACCAGAGGTGAAATGTATGCCAAAGCTCCACATATCTCATTCAAATCGCACATCGTGGCCCCAGCATTTCTTATAAATTATGTAGTTGTTTCAAACAGGCCGACGAAATATTGTTTACACTATTAAAACGTAGCATTGTAGCCGACTATATCCTCTTTGACAGTAAAATACTTGTGCTGCACTTATACACTGTCAAATGAGCTAACGTTATTTTATGTTCCTTTCGCTCTGCGCTGGCACGAACATGTGGAGCTGAATTTGAATGTTAACTGACTCGACTGTCACATTTGTGGGCAGCTGCGTTGTCAAGCCTGGGATGAACAAAGATACCTGTCGTATCGCCATGTTCTTGTTTCTCTGCTAACCCCAATAGGAAGCGAAGCCTTGTCCGATCAGACGTTTGTTGCACTGTGTTGTTGCTACATGTAATTGAAAACATCTGTATGCAAGCTACCTGCTCTAAACAAACAATCAAAAAGAATGTAGATGAAGTTGCACTGCCATCATGCTTGGTACGCTTGCATATTTTTCTGTACTTTTACTCAAAGACCAGGGGTCAAAGACCAAGCTATTTTTGGGATTATTTCGAGAGGAATAGGAGAGAGAGTCATAATGGTGGAGAGAGTGGACACTTGCACTGGATCAAAAGTTGAGTCAAGCCACCAAAGATGTGTGGATTTGAGAGCTGGCTTGGGACAAAGAAACTGATCTGTGATGAAAGACATACTCAGATTTAATGTCGCCCTCTTCTTTTCTATCTTTCTATTTGTAGAACGGTTACAGTTCATGTGGGAATATACAAAATTGGATTGTAATTGGCTCGAGTCTGTTCCTGTGCTGACATGATTACAAAATATTTTGTTAGAGTCTAAGGTTGAAAAAACAGATTTAATCAGATTTACTGTAACCCTGTCAATGCCAGATCTTTGGTTACAAGCAGCATGGCTGAGGTTCCTGTTAAGAAAAATGCGCGGCTCTTAAAAAAAAAAGAAAGAAAGAAAGAAAGAAAACGAAGAAAGAAAGAAAAAAAATCTTTAGTGTTGAATCTATTCTATCCTGTTTGGTAGACGCTTTTATTGAAAACACCTTACAGTGCCAAGAGTGAATACATTTTGAGCATGGTTGGTCCCAGTGGGAATCAACCAACCATAGCAACCAAATCAAGATGAACAACAACAAGCTGCAGTGTGAAAGCATGTATGAATCAAACTGTTCTGTGGCACTTCACTGTGATGGTGCTCTCTACAAGCAAAGATGATTGCACCCTTTCTCGCTTTGTATGAGACTCTCAAGAATGTGTCCATTTGCACATATAAACGCACACACACACAAACACACACACACAACACATACATACACAGGCGCCCGCAGCAAATAGCTTGTGACCCTCCACCTTATCGCTTCCAATCGATGACTAACAGTGTTGCCTCTCCGACTAAACCAGTTTCTCCCACACAGACAAAGCCTGTCTCAACAGGGAGACGTGCCAACACCAGACATGCCCAAGGCTCTGGATTAGTAGATTGTATTATCATAGTTTATTATTTTTAGAATCTCTTGTTTCCATTCCTTTCACTGTTGTGCTTTGTCTAACACATTTCCCATAGACCGATTTTCACAAGCTGAGGTACTCCCTTGAACTGAATAGAAAAACACCTCACACTGTACCTGATTACAAATTACCTCTTAAAGATGTATTAAGGGATTTTTTTTTCTCCCTTAGCACAAAACGACCACATCGGTGACACAGCAGTTATTTTTTCCAGATGCTGAGGTTTCCTGCTTGCAAAATCTCACTATCAGGCATATTTTGTTTTTTTATATACTCCCACTCTCCCTCATATTTTCAATAGTTAAACGATGGGGGACAATGCTACAAGTGGAAGACCAGCTTCACAATACGTTTCAATCTCAAGTCAAAAAGCAAATGATAAAGCAGTATTATTATGAACTGTGATATGATATGGTCGGCGTAAGATAAATAAACTATCACTGTGAAAAAAATCTAGAATCCAGTGATGTTATTGCTTGTTCCAATATCTGATCCAAATATGATATCCATAAACAATATTACAGCTTTCATGTTCGCAGACAAGATTATCTGACTCGAGATATTCCCGGATATGCTGCATATTGACAAAACCTCTGATAGGATCAAATATGATCTGGATTCTCTTAAAACCCCTTCAATCACCCATCGGTGGGTTTATCATTACAAATGCATAGTGTGACGCCGAGCTTTGTTCAAACCCACAGAACTTTATTGTAAATTCTAGTGGAGATCCCAAGGTCTCCGACGATAACAAATGTATCCTGCTGAATAACAGGGAAATGTGTATAAAATGATGCACAAGACGTCTAGATATGTTCTGTTTGATGTGATGGTGCAGCCATAAAACAAAGACATCTTGGGTTTGAATATTTCACTCAGTAGAAGTATGATGTAACATACAGAAAAAGTATGTGACGCTCAATATGGGGGAAAAAAATCTAACTTTGAAGCTACTTAAGGGGAAATTGAAGGGAAAAAAGGTTAAGTGCAAGAGGTTAAGAATTTAAAAATACATATCCATTAATAATATCTCTGGGCTCCTGTGGTTTTTCACCCAGTAAAACTGTCAACGGTGACTTTTGTAGAAAATGCAATATACTGAAATTAACTTGGCTCAAGAGGAACCTGCCGCACTGCAAATTGAAACTTTGCCTTTTTCTGCACAGCAAACCTATTTTTTTTTCTTCTTTCTTTTGATTCATTACCGATGCATCAATAAGCCAGTGTCAGCAACGGTGGCGAAGAGGCAACATCGCTTGAACTCAAGTCACGTTTCTTTGCTGGAGTGTTTTTGGCTGATTGTATTCCAGTGATACATACCACTAAATGATCAGTCCCACGGTACATTCCCCTGGCCACATCCCACTGCTCCAATCTGCAGATGAGCGTGGGAGGAGGTGAAGCACTCTCTGCCTGTCTGCCTGTAGGGCCATCCACAGGATACTGGTGCCAGGCAGAGCTCGGCTGGAGGGATTCAAGTGTGCAAACTGAAAGGCCAATGGAGACAGATAGGGGACAGGGACATTTAGACGAGCCCCTCTCGCGCTGCCTTTGAAAACACGTGAGGTATTTTTCTGCCTGTCATCGCCTATGGTATCAATTACTGCTCCCCCCCCAAAAGAGATGCCACGCGCAGCCTAACGGAGATAAATGGGTTGCATGCTGTTGGCATGGAACGCCGGCCTCCGGTGTACGTCAGTGATATCAGCTCAATATTACTGTCTATGTCTCCCTCAAAGCTTGGTCATCAAGACGGATATCTATTGTGAAGTCTGCCCCACTTCTGTGCAACGATGCTGCATTTCCTTGCGGATTTCAAAACCATCGAAAAGCCCCGAGAACTAAGCATTCCTAAATCAAGCCATAATTCGTGGGGAATTGAGCCTAAATGACTTGCTGGCACGGGAGAAGCTTTTCAAGTGATGTGGCTTGGCGTGCTCTCTTGCCATGGGGACGGGCCTGATTAGCATTATGGTGATGGATCAGAGCAGCGGACTTTTGATACTGGATCCTGCGCGCTCTACACACATCACTCCCTAATGCGGTGTTATGACAGCACTTGACCTTGCAGCTGCTCCTTGCAGAAAATGACTCGGCAAAATTTGAAAAAAACTCGGCCTCTCTTGGCCTATACCGCCATCGCGCGAGCACCGTGCCAGTTTTCTAATCTCTTCCACGGCAGGCGTTGGCAACGTGGGAGGGGGGGGTGCCGCTTGCGATGGTTAACGGCACGCGCGTTTGTCGCATTCAGCCGAGGAACCTCTTTCATCCAAACCTCAAAGAACTCGTTTAATCAAGAAGCTATGATTCATCAGCATCATCAGGATGCGATTATTGGTCTTTACACAACTCCGGTACACGGCCGATTTATCACGAGCGTAGTCTTTAGGATACAAAGAGGAAATAGCTATAATTAATCTAGTTGTGAAGCGTTTTCTTGTCCTCTAGGCTAATGCGGTTTGCATTTAATTGATGCATGGAAAAGCGTGGGGAAACACAATATGACCGGACTCATGTTCAGTCATGACAGGATGAATTAATCATATACAAACAATACGTATTGATTAAACCTCATCAGCCGTGTGTGTATTCACCTGCCACTTGTCACCGCACATCAAAATTCCACAGACCTTTGGTATTTCTCCCCATTTACCTATTTATATTTGACATGTCCATTTCCATGACGCCGCTGTCTTTTTTTTTTTTTTTTTACACTTGCCAGCTCCTCAAGTGCCAAATGAATGTTTCAAGCTGCCCTGGAGGATTTGTGTCTTCAAATTATACATCTGAGCCGCACACATTAAAAAAAAAATCTAACACATTATGTCAAATCTACACTATTTTCTACGATGTTTCCCCTTGAGACGTCACCCATTCACCTGCTAGGAAAAGAGAGGAAATTAATCATTCATTGCTCGGGCGCCGTAGGGCCTTCTTCTCTGGTATCGGCGGCACCACCACCTACCAGCGACGAGCATGGGCAGCCACACCGAGCAAGGTCATTAGTGGGAAGGGAGAGGAAGGGAGAGAGCCTTTGGTGCACAACGGAGTCTAGGTGGTTACTGGACATGATCCAGCAATGGAACAGACAGGTGATGACAGAGAGGGGGAGAGGAAGCAAAGCAGACAGAGAGAGAGAGAGAGAGAGAGAGAGAGAGAGAGGGGGGGGGGGGGGGGGGAGGGAGAAGAGGAGGAGGGGGGGGGGTGTTA
>OMLF01015645.1:0-15427 GCA_900302615.1 Holocentrus rufus
CTCCCGCCCTCGCCTCCCTCCCGCGGCCTCCTCTCCCTCCTCCTCTCCCTCGCCCTCGCCCTCTCTCTCTCTCCGTCCTCCTCGTCGGCGCAGCAGACCGTGCCCGTCATCTCCACGGCGCAGGGCCGCATCCGGGGCATCCTGACCCCGCTGCCCTCCGACCTCCTGGGGCCCGTCATCCAGTACCTGGGAGTGCCCTACGCCAGGCCGCCCACGGGGGACCGGCGCTTCCAGGCCCCTGAGCCTCCGCTCCCCTGGCCGGGCATACGCAACGTGACGCAGTTCGCTCCCGTGTGCCCGCAGTCGCTGGACGAGAGGAGCATGCTGGGAGACATGATGCCGTCCTGGCTCACGGCTAACCTGGATATAGCGGCGACGTACCTCACTCACCAGAGCGAGGATTGTCTCTACCTCAACATCTACGTGCCCACTGAGGAAGGTGAGCGGATGTGTGTGTGTGTATGTGTGTGTGTGTGTGTGTGTGTGTGCATGTCACACTAACACTGACATGCAGCCACCTGCCTCAGTTGCCAAGGGCTTTCTGCCTTGACTTGTGAGGGGAAGTGGGAGGCACACAGGCTCACTCATGCATATATATTGGTTTGCACACATGCGTGTGGCCGTACACACACACACACAGACACACACACATGATTGCAAGCATAAACACTCCCACACTCTCGATTTATATGTGTCCACTGAGGAATGAAGGTGAGGGAAACAAAACACGGGCATGCAGGCAGACGTGTGCAGACACGTGTGCAGGCACAGGCTGTTTTCACTGCAATATATTTCAGCCCAAAGGTGACGGGAGGGATGAGAGATTGACATACATACAATCAGACAGTCAGTCAGTCAGTCAGTCACACACATGAGCACATATGTCACATACATGCACACATACATGCATATGGCCAACACACTGAGAATAAAGAAGGGAGGCAGGTTGGTAGATAAGCGCATACAAGCATGCACATCGCACAGACACACACACGTTTACATATCTGTCTATCTGTCTATCTGTTTTCTAATCTTCTCCTCCCTCTTTCTTTTTCTCCCTCCCTCCCCATTCCTGTCCCAGACATCCATGAGGAGGGGGGGCAGCGGCCAGTGATGGTCTATGTCCACGGCGGCTCGTACACAGAAGGCACCGGGAACATGATGGATGGCAGCGTGCTGGCAAGCTACGGCAACGTCATTGTCATAACCCTGAACTACCGCCTAGGAGTCCTGGGTAAAATAAAATATAAATATGCCATATTATGTAATTTGGTGGACACTTAAGCGCTTTATGGTACTGTGAATGCATATGCTTTTAGTGTGGGCGGCTCCAGTTGAACATAAACCTCTCACCCTTGCAGTGCTAGTGCCATATTCTACCCAATTTGCTATGCTGGGCATGGCAGGCTCAGTGCCATGCTCTAATGACTGAGCCACACAGGGGAGGGAACACCTAACTAACCTAACCTGCAGTGACTGTATTAAAAGATAACTCTGGCCATTTTCAATCTTGATTCTATTTCTTCATCATTTTCCATCACACCGATCGATTTTGACCTGAACATCACCAATTGCTTCATTATAGAGCTCCCTGTAAGACTGTATTGGAGAACCGTATACAAAACTGATAGATATGATGAAAAAATATGGGAACTAGGGTCTTGGGTGAAAAAGGAGGCACTCTACCTTTTGAAATCCTAGCAGTGTAAATGTAATTACTACCAAGGAGCGTTGGGAATAATGACACCATCACCGCCCAGTCACTTACTTGATGGGCGCTGGGCTGAAGGACAATAAATAATGAATGTTGAACGTAATGGGTGTTGATTAGAGATACGGTGTATGCATTCCTTTGCATACAGTAGTTATTAGAAGATGGTGTTCAGTAGTAAATAGTAGGCCGAAAAGTGAAAAAAAAAATTGATATTACTACTACTACTAACAATAATAAATTAGGGCTGTCCATTGATTAAAAATTTTAATCGCACTGATTACATTTTATGCTGATTAATTAGAATTAATCAAATTAATCAAAAATTAATCGCAAACAATCACATATATCAATATTCGCTTGGAAAAGTCCCCAAATGAAGATATTTCAACTCAAAAACATACATTATTGTGGCACATGAGTAAAGCATGGAATAGAAAAGGTGGTATTAGAAATCATTAAAATGTTTTATTCCCAAATCTTCAGACATTTTTTATTGAACCTCAGCTTATATTAGCCTAAAATGTGGCCATAACATTTTTTTTTTATTACTCAACACAAGTTTATTGCTTAAGCTTAGGGTTAGACTTACTCATTCTGTGCTGTGTGGTCTGGCGAGGCCGCAGTGTGTTGCCTGTAGCAACAGCTGGGTCTTGGCTAGCTGAAGAACTAAAACATTGTATTGTATTGAGGTGATATCAAGCTTGAAGTGCTCCGATAAAACAAAAATTCCTTCTTACAAAGAATGCAAATGACTGTTCTTATGAAACGTTCAATCAGGGTGATTTTTGCAGATACATTTTCCATTCAGAGGACCAAGCAGAGTTTTGTCATCTGCTTCATGTGTGGCTAACAGCACTGACCGGTTTGAAATGTGCAACACAGGGGTCAGGAGTCATTAAATTATATGCATTAATTTGCATTATTGTTTTTTTATGCAATATTTTTTATAATCAATCAATCTAAACTAATGCATTAATTTGACAGCCCTAAAATAAATAAATATACCATGATATAAGCACAGACAAATAAATAAATAAGATAGAAAACTGCAAAAGAAAAGATGAATCCCCTGTTGGAGACTGTGTAGCCTGAAGAAAAGTATTTGCAGTCTATGACACTGGTCACTTATGAGGTCAGTAAGTGCCAGGCAGAAAATCAACAGTAAATAAACAAAGCCCACACACTCCATCTCTAGTTTGATACTGTTTACCTTTTAAATTCACTTCTGAGTGCACTTGACCTGCAAAGGTAACATTGCATCTGCACCATCAATCACCAACATAATGTAACTAGAAAATGAAATTCAGAGTGTGCTTCATTTCTTTCCACTGTGGGTTGGGATACGAGCTTTACATGTGACGGAATCACGTTTGTTAAATTTTGTTTTCATTCATCAAGAAACATTTCTTCCTCATGATCAAATTCATATTCACCATCTGGATTGATTCATCCTTCAATGAGCTATAATGTGGAAATCATGAGAAGTGAGATGTTTTTACCCAGAGCAACTTTTTGCATTCAGAGTGAAAAAAAAGGTTCAGTATGGGTGTCCCTAGTGGGAATAAACCCCTTAAAGCTATTTTTTTCCACTGCCAGCATCAGCTCAAATCTGATCCTCTTCACCTCTGTGACTCACATCTTTTTCATTGCTCTCTGAACAGGGAAAAATCTGATTCCCTGTGGTTTTTCCAATTTTAGACAGTCATGAAAAGCTCAAGGCCTGAATGAATTGAGCGTCTTGGACCAGTGGCATTTAGGCTTTTTGTCTGGCTGTTAGATTATGGAGATTATGGAGGCGGGGAATGGCTATGAGAGAATTAAAATTCTATGTCGAGGCCACGGTTTACTACAACGAGGGCACGAGGTGGTATTGTTTGTGCACTAAATTGAACTTGTGCATTTGTATTGATTAATTCACGTGCACAAGATGCATGTTGTCCCCTCGGTTTGGTTAATTCAAGCTCTTACTTTCATTATTTTGCGCCTACAATTAAATAATTCATGTGAACAAATTAATTAAAATATGCCAACACTTTAATAAAATGTGCATATATTTTTTAAGCTTGTGCTTATTCAGCAAGTTTCAAACTGATTTTACCCACATGACATAATAAGTTGGACGTACCTAATTGCATATTTTGTACAAATATCCTAATTATCTTGTGGAATGAAGATATATGAATTTGAGTCTTTACAGTTAAATGGGTCTAGATTCATCAATCAAGTTATGCTTTGGTATTGCTGACAGCACTTGTAAAACAATGTGTTTCTGTCAGTAAGAAAAAATTGACAGAAATATCGAGAGTTAATTGTCTGTACCATTGTCAATAGGCAGAATTGAGGAATGTCATTAACGTAATACTCAGTTAAAAGGATTTGTGTCAGTCAGCACTTCAAGCTCTTCAACACCATGACTCAGTAGATGGGTTCATGTGGTGGCACTCATTATGTGAAACAAGTTATTACACACTTTTTATATACATATTTTATCTCTATTTGCATGCTTTTTATTCAGCTCAAGCATGTTATATATATATATATGTCGTGTTTACACAAAAGCATGTTATCATGAAAACCACTTTCCCCCATACCGGAAAGCCACTTTGATGCTCCTTCAGAGTTAATTAAATTCAAAATGGGAGGAAGTGACATCACAACAGTAGAGTGACCAATAAGGGTGGCTCTAGTTCATATACTTACGTATATATATGATTTGAAATATGGCACTGGTACTGTGTGTGTCCCACGCGTGGAACAAAAATCCATTTCTGGTTAGTGTGCATGAAGCCTATTTATAGATTTGTAATCGCATCCTGAATTTACATCTCCATGCTCTCTGTTTACACCTCCACTGTGATCATCGCCATCATCATCATTTTCCTCATCATTATCCATCATCAAGATTGGCAGCATCTTCATCCTCCTCCTCCTCCTCCTCCTCCTCCTCGTCATCATCATCATCATCATCATCATCATCATCATCCTCGTCCTCAAAAATGAGGCAGATCAAGTGAGGTGAGCCCAGAACACGATATAAGACTGCTCATCCTAACCATTTGGGAATAGATTATGTTTCTAGTGAGACTTCTGAATAACAGAAATGAAATGGCCCAGAGCTTACTCTGAAAACAAAACATACACACGGAGGCATCCTGAACCTCTCATTACAGTGTAATTTGAAAATGATATGCTACTTTTGCATGAGAGAATATTCCAGCAAATGCGCACAATTGATAGAATGTATTATTTTAACAATGTTGCATTTCTTGCTCATTATATGTGTTCAGTAGCAGTTTGAGGTTCAGAGAAATGAGCTTCTGCAGTAATGAGATATAGGGGAGAGAGCCATTATTATGATCCTTTGTGTTTTCTTAACAACCTCAGCAGTAAAGGGACTAAGGGATGGTTGCTGTTGTAACTGCACGTGCTTGTGTGTGTGTGAGTGTGCACGCGCATGTGCATATTTGTGTTTGTGTGCTTGTGTCCATGCCTGTGTGTGTGTGTTTAGACTCATGTTCACTCACATGAATGTATGCATGCGCAGCAGCTGATGTGATCCAATTTAACAAGGCGGGATCACGGGGGAGGTGAACAGTTTTTCCATTAATTTTCTCCTAAAACGTATAGTAAACAAGGGGCGTGCATATTTGACGTTAACATTGTGGATGCCATCTCTTCATTTCTTGCTAATTCACCCCCTCGGGTGCCTGTATGGATGTACATTGTGCTGTTCTCAGATTAAATCCTTATCTGCAAAATGTCAGCTCTTTGGAAATATATAATCCATGTTTAAATTGGTATTATTGGACTCTATGAGCTGTTCAACCCATGAAGGGCCCTTTAAGCTTTGATTTCACATAAAAAGCTAATTAAAAATTATCATGTTTTCATTTTTTTTTTTTTTACTGAGAGTCTACATACATTTTTAACATGTACACGTAATAATATGTAATAAAAAATTAATTCTCTCTTATCTGCCTGTAGGGTTTCTGAGTACTGGAGACCAGGCGGCAAAAGGGAACTATGGGCTGCTGGACCAGATCCAGGCTCTGCGCTGGGTCAAGGAGAACATCGCGGCCTTCGGAGGAGACCCAGACAGGGTCACTGTGTTCGGTTCTGGGGCCGGAGCCTCCTGTGTTAGCCTGCTCACCTTGTCTCACTACTCTGAAGGTAAGAGAGGACCATGAGCTAAAAACCCTACTAGCTTACAGTGATTTATTCAGCCTGCTGCAAGGGTGTGGAAAGAGTTCTGCAATATAACACCCTGGGAACTAATCAAAACATAGCCTGTTGTATTGCTGCACATAGATAGATAGACAGAAAGGTAGACAGGTAGGTGGGTCAGTATGAACTTAAGTAGGTAGGTTGGTGCTAAAAAAAAAAAAAAAAAAAAAAAAAAAGTGGAAGCTAGTGGATTTAGGCTAATTGAACTTTTTAAAGTCTCCAGTGATTAAGCTTTAATTTCCTGGCCTTAATTTAGTTAATATATCATATTAAAAAGCCTGCTCACTTGCTCATAATGCTCTATGTGCTATAATACCGTTAAACTTTTAACTTTAAATAACCATGTCCCATTATCCTAATTTGTGCATACATTTTGAATATATATTTTTTCCTCTGGATGTGTTTATTCTGCATTATCTGTTCATGTGTGCTTGTTTGTGAGTACATTCGTATGAGTTTGTGCATCCATGTATGCCTGTGTGCATATGTTTTTGCATATCCATGTATATGTATGTGTGCATGTGTTCATCCATAAATGCATGTGTGAGTATGCCTCAATATGTCTGCATTATCAATCTATGAATATCTGAGCTCATGTGTATGTTTGTGTGTGCAACAGACCTGTTCCACAGGGCCATCATCCAGAGCGGCAGCGCTTTAGCCAGTTGGGCTGTCAACTACCAGCCCAGCAAGTACGCCCGGCAGCTGGGCGAGAGGGTGGGATGTGGCATCGACGACAGCACCCAGTTGGTCGCCTGCCTCCAGGGCCGGAGTTACCGCGAACTTGTGGAGCAGACCATAACGCCGGCCAAATACCACACGGCTTTTGCCCCGGTGATCGATGGCGATGTTATACCGGACGACCCACAGATCCTGATGGAGCAGGGAGAGTTTCTGAACTATGATGTGATGCTGGGGGTCAATCAGGGCGAGGGGGTGAAGTTCGTGGAAGGCATTGTAGACTCAGAAGATGGGGTCACCGCCGAGGATTTTGACTTTGCCGTGTCAGACTTTGTGGATAGTTTGTATGGATACCCCGAAGGCCGAGACACACTGAGAGAGAGTATAAGGTGAGTGAATGTTGGAATATGTTGAGTGTGTGTGTATTTAAAATGGCCAAGGGTCAGTTCAAGTGGGGACTGTTTAGATTCAACTTACAAGAAACAGGGAATAAACACTATGATGGTTGAGTCAACATGGTTCTCATTATTGGTCTGACTCATTAATAAATTGCCTGATTATTCCACTTTTTTTCTTTTTTTTCCTTCTTTTTTCAAGTCAAAACAGTTCTCACTTCAAATGTCCCTTAATCTTTCGTAGTGCACCTTTAAGTGTGATTACTGCATGAGTTTGAAGATAGATAGATGGATTAGATGATGACTGACTGATCGGCTAATTTTTAACTGATCGATAAAGGTTCATGTATACGGACTGGGCCGATCGCGATAACGCAGAAACCCGGCGGAAGACTCTCGTAGCGCTGTTCACGGACCACCAGTGGGTGGCGCCAGCGGTTGCCACAGCTGACCTCCACGCCCAGTACGGATCCCCCACCTACTTCTACTCCTTCTACCACCACTGCCAGAGTGATGCCACGCCCCCCTGGGCTGACTCCGCCCACGGTGATGAGGTGAGATAATGCTGTGTGCATAGAGTAATAGCAGTGGGAGGGTCTTTGCTGATGTACCTGTTGTGCCAGTTGTAGCGAAAGAAAAGTGGTAACAGCACATACCAGCCAATCAGACTTGTGTTATATTACCACTGTCACATTGCTGATGGGGAAGAACGAGGTGGATGAAATGTTGTTATGCAAGATAGAATAATTGGTCCAGGTTATTAACTCTGCCCGAGGTGATATGTCGCGACACTGTGTCATATCTGGGCAAAAAAATGGATATGAATAATGTCTCGGAAATTTAGAAAATGCCTGTACTATTAATCAGAAGGACTTGGTTTAGTTTACCTTGCAAGTGCTGCCTCAATTTAATCTCTTCCAAGTGCTTACTAAGTCAAATAAAGCAGTCCAGAAGTGGATGAAATATTTGAAAGGCTTATGAAATTTATTTCTCTGCAGGTCTGATTGAAGCTGTTTTACATATTAGTATATTTACTGTTGTGAGGATTATGCTTGGTAGAAGTTTATTCAGCAAGCATAATTAAAAACACAGAGTTTACCTCCTTTTCTTTTGTTTTCTGTGTGTTTTCGTGCGTATGGTTGTGTGCGCTGGCTTGCCTGCATGTGTGTGTGTGTGTGTGTGTGTGTGTGTATAGGTGCCCTATGTGTTTGGCGTGCCCATGGTGGGACCCACTGATCTGTTCAACTGTAACTTTTCAAAGAACGACGTGATGCTGAGCGCAGTCGTCATGACTTACTGGACCAACTTTGCCAAGACTGGGTGAGCTGTTAAACTTTTAAAGGGGTGTGAGACATTCATTTCGACAGGAAAATCCCCTTAAAAACAATGTTCTCTTTTACGAGGGAGCCTCTTCTACAGAATATTGAAAAAACTAGATTAGGCTCAATATGAGAACGCTTGAAGAGAAACGAGAATATACACAGCAAAAGGCGAGAAAACAAGATAAAGCGCAGCTGTAAGGTGATTCATTTAATCTTTATTTCTGGCTTCGTAAACACAAATGCTATTTAAATATTGGCTATTAATTTATAATCCCCTCCCACACTTGGAAAACATCTCATGACAATGTGCACAAGCTTGGCCATTAAATCACATTTTAAAATGTAAAAGAAAATGCACGGCTGTCAAAGAGAAAATCAGTCAGCCTTTCTTTGTCCTTTTCTTTCTTTCTTTCCTTTTTCTTCCTTTGACTTTATGGAGTGACAAGGCTTTGGCAAGACAGTATGTTGTTGCTGTAATCTTGGAAAGCCCAGACTTTACAGGAACAAATCTCTTCCAAAGCTGGAAAAAAGCCGGCCAAGATTCAAATCTACGGTGTCATCAACGGAAATAGTTTACAGTAGAGCCTCTCCATTGGCAGTGAATAGGAGTCTGGCTTTGTGGACGGTGTGACAGTGGTCAGCCTCACGTTCACAATCGATCAAGTGGCTTGAACTTCTGCCTCTCAAAACACAAAATGCCGTAATACTGTGACCACGACTTGTTGAAAAATCTGTTCTTTTGCTTTGCATTGCAGTTCCAACAGATTAGATCTCTGATTCTGTGATTTCTAGCATTAAGAGGAAGAAAGCCTTTTCTTTTTTTCTCTGCTTCAATAACTTTTCATCTATTTTTAATGTGCTTGACTAATTAATAGTGAAAAAACAAGGGTATTTACAAAAATATGGACATATTGCGTAGCTGTCTGCCAGGGGTTAAGAGAAGAAAAGACAATCAGAAGGCACAATTAAATTTAAAAGACAGAACAAAGACAAGTTTTGATTCTTGTAGCATTAGAGATTAGCCTTAAGCGATCTCGCTATCAAAAGTCTCTATCAGGATAAGTGGCTTTTTAATAGCATAGAAAAAAAAATTGTTTTTAAGAAAGACTATCTTGCATTCGGGATGGGAGATTAAACGGAAAGAATCAGAGAATTAATTCAGCATTAGAGGGGAAACGTCATTAAAGTTTGAGATAGCAACGTAATGAGCTCATATAGGTGAAGGATAAATTATTACAGTCTCTTGGTATGCTCTCAGATTTCTGACCAGAAAACAGCAGTTCAGATGCAGCCATTTTGGCAGAGAGTTCACACAGGTTCAGTGTCAATTATGGAATTTGAAAGGCTTTTCTTCTTCCGGACCTCGGCTGGAAAAGTTAAAGAACTGCAATTCGAAAAGTCCTTGAGGAAAGTCAAAGTAATGGTCTAAAAGAGGTATGAAGAAATGTGTTTTTGACATCTCATTTTAGTCTAGCTTCTATAGCGAGCGGTCACCGTTCCATTCATCTGTGCTCTCTTCTCTTCTCTTCTCTTCTCTTCTCTTCTCTTCTCTTCTCTTCTCTCCTCTCCTCTTCTCTTCACACCATGCCTCTACTTTCTTGTCTTCGTATTAAATGCCTGTTGTTCATGTTCACAACCTGTGCAATTGCAAGAGACCTTCCGGAGAGACAAGATATTAAATTAAAAGTGAAATTATCTGCCTGTGTAGCACGATAGGGACTGAGAAAATAAAGTTGTTATTGAACGGATCCATCTAAAAACTGCACAGAACTGACAACGTGCACCGGTTAGACTACCTCTCTGTATTCTGACATGATATACAAGATAAAAGTAATTGTTGAGGATAGTCCTTTTTCCTGCAGTGCTCCAAGTGAGTAATTACCAGTAATTACTCCAATAGAGGCTCACTCCACTGAGACCTCTTTAGATTTACAGAGACATCTGCAGTCTAGACCTTGATCTAAATCACTAAAGAGCCCTGCTATCTTACAACATACAGAATTAGGACAGCGCCCTCTCCACATACTTTGACTGTGGAATATTTAAAAAGTCTTTTGAATGCAAGTGCATTAAGACAATCTCCGGCAAGTAAATTAAGTTTCAAGCCCACAGTCTTCATTATCATTACCACCAGCGCTGGCTGCAGAATGAAATCACCAAGGGGGCATGTGAAGATTTCAGTGTGCGTTTTAATTATCAATAGGGAACTTTCTGTGAGGAGAATTTTCAGTCAAACGAGAGCGCATCAGATGGGGATGAAAGTCTGCGGCAGCGCCGTATAAAAAAAGCAGAGGATGTGATGCTCCCTGATGTGTGTGTTTGTACTTGAGCTTGTGTGTGGGTGTGCAAAACTTCAATTCATGTGGGTTTGTGTGCCCCTGGGTTTCTCAACTAACAGCTTTTTTTATGCTGTTAGTATAGTGTTGATTGACAAGTGAACACATAGATGTAACTGGCAAGTCTGTGAAGATCTACCTCCGTTTCACTCATGTCCTTTTCACCGTGGAAATGAATAAATCTCTAAGTGGAGTGACAAACACACGCCTGCCTGTAGGTGGATATCACATCTCTGGACACGCACTCCTCTCTAATGAAGAGTTGTTGTTGAACCAGAGATGTCTGAGATGTGTTGTGTTGAACGATGTATAAAGTGAACAAACATGAAATCAAACAGAAATCCGTAGCCAGATCAGGTTTACCCCTTGAACTTTGATTTCCCCTCAAATTTCCCCTTAAGTAGCTTCAAAGTTAGAAAAAAAAAATTTCCATCATGTAGACCCATTCAAACTCAAGATGCCATTGTTTTACGGCTGTAGCATTACATCAAATAGAAAATATATGCATGTCTTGTGCATCATTTTATACACATTATTATTATTATTCCCTGTAATTCAGCAGGACATATTTGGTATCTCTGGAAACCTTGGGATCGCCACTAGAATTTAAAATAAAGCTCTGTGGGTTTGAACAAAGCTCGGCTGCGCAGCGTGCATTTGTAATGACAAACCCACTGATGGGACCAAAGAAAGAGCTGTGGCAGTGCCGGTGAAGTATTGGCCAGGATGAGAGAGACTGACAGTCTGTTCAGAGGACGGCGGCCAGCTAAGAGAGTGAAGCCTTCAGCAGCCCTGTTAGAAGTCCTTGGCAGCAGATCTGATATAAGTTCAATCATAACGTTTCAACTGGCCAAAAAGTAGTGAGGATTTTTTCCTTTCAAAGTTGTCCACTGCTGAGTTGTAATCTATCTGGAGTGTGTTTTCTGTCTGTCAGACTGAATTCATCACTGGCTCGGTAGTAGAGGAGATTTAACTGCAGGCAAGTCACTGTCAATGATGTGATACAATCAATTTTTTTTAGTGCCAAGCCTAATTGTAGACTAAGTAATTTGTCAGCTACAGGACACTTGTCTTGTGTTTATTTAAAAAAAAGGCCACGCTTTCCTGAATAATACATTTTTCTGTATCAGCTCTGATGTGTTACTTTATTTTTCATATTTATTCATTAGTCTTCACACGGAGGATTTGCTTCCCCTGCTGCCTTATTGAAATATGGGTTGAAAAGCTGAAAAGCATGTGTGTATAGTTTTACTGAATGTTTTTCTCCAAGCTACACCTAGATATCTGCATTTGTGGAGTTACATTGTAGCATGAAACTTAAAGCAATGATTTGATTGGATTTGATTTGGTTGAATACGCTAGGATTGTTCTTAACATTTGAACTTGGTGCAGGGTAAAAAACGGGGTTTGGATCATGATGTAATTTTTGACTCTTGAATGAATTTATGAATATGTATTTGGACGTCCAACATATAGTTAGACTTTATTGTTGTAAGTGAGCTTAATCTTTAGCTAAGGATGCAACATTACAGTAGTAGGCCTTGCTAAGTGCATGTCAGCAGTGACGGCTGTTAATGGGTGCTGCTGAGCTATTACTGGTGGTTTGATTTAATATTTTTCATTTGTCAGTGTGCTCATTGCGGGCAAGATAAGCTACTTTTCACTGGTTTGTTTTGCTGGCTTGGTCATATCTTTTATTTGTGTTTTTCTCTTCAGTGACCTTAATTTACTATGTATTTTTCTGTTTGTGTTTAGCTTTATTTTGTGCGTATTTGTATATCTCTAGGTTCTGGTCCCAGGGCTGTTGTAAGCAGGGATGAAAGGAATGACATCCCTTTTTAGTTAACACAAATTATATGAGGAATTAAATTCATTTTAGGGAAAAATGTGATTTGAAAACAACAATTTACTGCCCCACTGGACAAACCACTCACTGCAAGTCTCTGTCTTCTTTCCAGTGACCCAAACCAGCCAGTACCTCAAGATACCAAGTTCATCCACACAAAGCCGAACCGCTTTGAGGAAGTAGCCTGGTCCAAGTACACCCCGAAAGAGCAGCTTTACCTGCACATCGGCCTCAAGCCTCGGGTCCGAGACCACTACCGCGCCACCAAGATCTCCTTCTGGCTGCAGCTGGTTCCTCACTTGCATCATGTCAACGAACTCCTCCAGTCGGTGTCCTCTTTCACGCATAGTCCCTCTCCGCAGGACGACACCCCTTTTTCTTACACAAAGCGCCTGTCCAAAGGCTGGCCTCCTAGCAGTACACGTCACCCGGGGTCGCAAGGGGGCACCCCGCAGCCCCCCGAGCCTGCTTTGGGCCAAGGCGGAGAGGAAAATGGGGTTCGGGTCCCCAATGAGGACTACTCAACTGAACTGTCGGTGACGATCGCGGTGGGAGCGTCGCTGCTGTTCCTGAACATCCTGGCGTTTGCGGCTCTGCTTTACAAGAAAGACAAGAGGCGTCTGGAGCACCGTAGGCCGCGTCCACTTCCTCCCCCGAGACGTGACATCACACCCGCAGATGTCGCCGCCCACCTGCAAGGGGAAGCACTGATGTCACTACAGGTGAGTGTGTGCAAAAAAGCGTCAGTATTGGATTGTTTTTGTGAATATGTGTTTGTGGGGGATATATTAAAGAACAGTTCATCCAAATTCAGATAGTTTCTGTGCGACTTGGTGAGGTTTCCAGTCTGCTGTGATCTTCCCTGTCTCCTTGCAGCCCAATACGGTGTGACTGAATGGGTATTGTTTTGTGAAGCGGTGGTAAAATGGTGGAAAAACTCAACAGCAACAGCTCTTTCCAAAAACAATGACACAGATACCCATTATAATCCACAGCCCTCGGGGGTGAAGAGTTTCTTTGGGAACTGGTTCCTGCCGAAGAACATCGACAAACTGTATCTGTTCGTCCTCTGATTTGAACTGCTCGAGGGCGGATAGATACGGTTTGCCGTGTTCTGCAGCAGGAAATACTTCACAGCAAAACTCTTCACCCTGGGGGCTGTAGATTATGTATGCAGGTCATTGTCTTTGGAAGGAGCTGTTGCTGTTGAGTTTCTTCACATGTAAAATTTATCGCGGTAAGAGGGAAAATAAAAAACAGTATCTTTTGTTATATTTCATGCAAACTATTCCTTTAAATTTCACCACCACCAAATGAGATAGAATGTCTGTGTGTGCAAAAGGTGTGAGGGCATTCAAGCAAATTAACATGTGGTTCACAAGGCACTGTGGCTGCTGAATTTAAAGTTATTGGGGAAAAAAAAACTTTGCTTAGAAGCACATCATCCTCTTTAATCAATTAAAACCTGTGGATTATAGGCTCTTTAGTTCAAATGACACCAAGCTGTCTGATGTTGGTGTGAGTGAGTATCTGCATGACCTCCTTTCCTGCCAGCGAAGCGGCTGAAGTGGTGAGGTTGAGCTCTTGCAAAGCACTCATCGTCTAGTCTGTGTGTGTGTGTGTGTGTGTGTGGGTCCGTGAGTGTGTTTTGATGTGGGTGATTGTGTGTGCTGTGGCTTGGACTTAATATCCACTCCGGTGTCCTGGTATGCTTATGACTGAGCTCTGGTGCAACAAGCCAAATTCAAGCCCTTCTTTGTGTCTGTCACACGGCTGATATCTGTGGTGCTGCTGTGCTAATACTAACTAGTAAACACACACACACACATTGAACACCAACTGTTCCACACTGGGTATTAAAATCCTCGTGAAATGAATTCTTATTGCTTTTTACTTCTTGAAAAACAGCAAAGAAAACAAAAAAGAGTGAAAGAACAATGCATCATTGTGACAGCATTCCAAATTTGCATTAATGCCAAAAATTTGGTGCTACTATTTGAAGTCAGTGGGACAGGCATGGAAAATCCCATTATTAACCACTATTCTGTTCCTATGTTGTTTGAACTTAGACAGGAAAGATATTCAGCTACATAACAAAGGGCACTTTACATAATGCAGACTGGTAGTTTTTTACCCAACGTGTGCATTAGTTGTCCTTGTTATTGGTCTCAAAACATTGCGAGTCCGTCCAGAAGCTGCAAAAAGCCCAGCTCCAGCCCTGGCCGGTCCAAATTTGCATAAACCAATATATCAAATGTGAGCTAGTAAACAAAAATAAAAAATCACCCCAAATTCTGACACCTGGCTGGGGTAATAACCTGTTAAACTAGCTTACTTTACTGGTAGCCTAAGGCATAAACAGAGGGGTGGCAAACCCACTCATCACAATGTCAACCACACCGGGTTTTTCCACACTTGGCACCAATGTGGGCCCTAGCGCTACACAGTGGCATAATGTCTTTTCTTTCTTTTATAGGTGCTTTGGAAAAGTGTCCCAACAGTAGGCTTAAGTACAAATTTCAACCATAAAACCCTCACAAATTTTTAAACAATCCTGACCCTGCACCAATCCCATCAAATTGTTTCTCCCTCCAACTGAGCTACTGGTTTGCACTATTGATTGATCCCACGTTATATCCCACCGCAACATTCTGTTATAGCAGCAAATACGTAAAATCAAGGCTGTGAGATGGCATTTCTTTAAAGGAATACTCCAACGTTTTGGGCAGTCTCCCCTTTTTCCGATGGTTAGCATTTCGTGTTCAGTTAGCATAAAGACTTGAAGTCTGTGGGAGTCAGCTAGTCTTCTATTGTGCCCCAAAATGGTGGAGTATTCCTTTAAAATAGTCTTGATCGCATAAGACTTTTGTAACCAAAGGTGCTGTTTATCTATACGAAAGAACTGAATT
>OMLF01015649.1:7537-21753 GCA_900302615.1 Holocentrus rufus
TACAAGCAAAAAAAAAAAAAAAAAAAAAGCACCGCCTACATCGCCAATCGCGCACACCCCCTTCCCCCACTGCTGCTCTTAAATACCACCATTAGGAAGATATTACAAAGGAATATGGAAGTGTACCATTTCATTTTTATCTATCGGTTTCCCATTAGACAGGAGGTGGGAGCAGGTCCGTGGTTAAATAGAGGTTGAAGACATCGCACAGCACCAGCCTGTGCTGGTCGATCCGGCCGGGCGCAAAAACGCCTGTGATGTACAGTACAGTATCTGTATCATCAACCATATGCAGCTGATAAGTACAATCTCCCCTCAATCTCTAACTTTCCAGACCTATGAAATTGATGTGTTTATTTAGCGTGTCCAAGCCAAGGCAGAGCAGTAATAGCCTTGTCGAGAGGGTGAAGATGGAATCCCGTTGCTTCACCATCGATGCAGGATAATGGTTTCCTTTGATGGAGATTTGGGCCATCTAAACATAATTAGGCAAGCGTGAACAATGATCTCCATAAAGTGCAGAGTACTAATTAAAACAGTTCAGCATTACAGCATTTCAAACATGACAATAAAAATAACAAGGGGCCCCAAATGGATTGCACACTGTGCCAATAGTTCCAAGGATAACAGTGTATCAGATATTCAGGGGGCATTCAGTTCCCTGTAATGACAGTACAGCTGAGCAGATCATGGAGAATGAGCTATACTTTATGGGCTTCCCCCTAAAAAAAATTTAACATGAAATTATAGGCTGCTGCTTAGTATTTTGGCTGATTCAAAGCGCACGAATGGCTGTTACCTCCCCGGTTGAGGGGTGTCTGAAAAAAAGTTAAATAAGCCGTTCTAAGAGCCGATCATAAACATCAGGTCTGAGCCGAAATCTCAAGTTAAGGAAAAGATGTGTTATTACATTAATCACTTGAATCCCATTTCCTGATGCCTGCTACCAGACTGTATTAAGTGTGCAATGGCATTTTTGCATTACATGAAGATGTTTAATGGTTTTGATGTGATATGGACAACAGCGATAAATCCAAACTGCATGAAACAAAGCACTTTATAAATCCGCGCTTTTATGAAATTCATTAACTTGCACAGTACAAATGCACATATAGACACAGCAGTACAGTCAAAGAGCACTTTGTTTTACACGCGGCTTTGACCTTGTCTTTTCCCTTCATAAAACACGTCTGTAACGATTCAGTCAGCATTCGGCATCATAATGTGATAGCATTCTGATTACTAAGTTCATTTCTAGTGCCTGCAGTCCATTAATGTTTGTATTGCCGTGCCCTCTAAAAGCATTTGAAGCTCAGAAGATCAGAATAGTAATATAAAAAAAAAAGGGCTTCCAATTGTGTGTATGTGTGTGTGAGTGTGTGTGTTTCAAATAGCCAGTCTCCTGAGAGGCGCATTGATTCCTAAATGAATGCAAGGGCAGAGAAAAATGGATTTTTTTTTTCCTTAAGATGTGACTTTATATCTCTTCTTTAACATCCCTTGCAGCACTGTGTGCATTTGATTACACACTGAGAAGGAGGAAATCTTTGCATCTTTATAAAATATTCATCGGAGTGGTTGGGTGAGGCAGAGCTCTGTAGATGGTTGCTTGGTGATGGAGGAAATCTTTAGAAGTTCAAGTGGATGGAAACTGAATTTGGTGTATGCTGTACAAATCAGATAAGTAGGTCAGAAATTTTCGTGCCTACAAAAATTGCTCCAAATCAGTTGTAATTGTGCATCCATCTCAAAAGGTATGGATGAATGTATTTGGGGAGGCATTGCTGTTTCATAAAATAGTGTTCATCTAGTAAATGGGCTGATTCACTAGTGAGCTGTTTATGTTTCTCCTGTTTCACCCTGACAAAAGATTGATTTAAAATGTTGTCCTGATTAAATTGTCATTAGATCTATTATTCCCCCACAGTTGGCGGTCTCTGCTGTAAGTGGTAGTCGGAGGCTTCTGTAAGTATCCATTTGGTGACACTTCTGCTATGATCACGAATTCACAATTATGTAAAACTCTTTATTACAGCACTTTCAACAATGTGCTGCTCTTCACTCCCACAACCGGCCCGCTATGAGCTTCCGTTTAACTTGTATATCATGTATAAATAATAGATTAGAAAATTGGACTCAATACAGTTTGTTGATTTGATAATTAGCCCACAAAATGAATGGTGAGTAATGAGGTTTTAAAGCACAAAAGCCAGGGCAATTATCCGCTGTCCTCTTAGGAGAGCTTGCTGTTAGGTTTTCGCTGCAGGTCCGTCACTTAAAATTTGGAGACATGAAAAAGTCTAATATATAAAGTCTGGAAGTAAACATAAGCCCATATTAAAATAATTAAAATTCCCTATTAAAGTGTAATAGGGAACAGCCTAAATTTTCACTACAAATATTTAAATTCTACTTCTTTTAGGTCTGTATTCATATAGTTAACAAATATGTTTCTTATAGTCCAGAAATAATTTCCATTACATAGTTATAGATCATTAAAATAAGTCCATCATATAGAAACCACCAAAGTCTGAAATCTGCTGAATGCTGACGGCAAATTCAGATGCCCTAGTTCAAAAGTTCACTCTCCCTCTGATTTAAGCACATTTTCAATAGAAATAGACATGGTCATTAATTGATTTCAGTGTCTGCATTTACCCTGCCTTAATGTGCCTTAACTGGGCAGTAATTGAAATGTGTTGTGACTGATTACAATGAAATGTGTTCATAGTTTTCAGTCATAATGAGGAATCAAGGAATCATTTTGACAGAGAAATGCACAGTATGAGTGACTCAATTATAAATGGCTGATTGTCTTCTGGGGGAAGATGAAGGCCCTGGTGATCATTATTACCTCATGCTCTTAATGCAAAGCCTGCATCGTGATAAATGTGGCTCCCGCCGCTGTGTTTTTTGAAGCTGAAATAGCTGTGGCAGTGGCTGTTTGAACTTTTAAATGCAGTCATACTTGGGCTTTTCAGAATGCCAGAAGGTGTCACTGTTCATGCAACACTTCCACAATGAATCTAGGAAAGCTGATAGCACCCTCCTGGTGAAGTTTATGGAGACTGTTGAGTTAGTATGAATTACAGTACACTTGATAAAACTAGAAAAGAGAAAAAAAATGTGATATTGAAAAGGCTTGCAATATATTATTTGAAAATGAACCAACTGCTTGTTAAATAAGTATCTTAGAGGTAAAAAGTTTTTTCTTTCTTTTTCTTTTAAATGGGGATCAGCAAAAACAGTTCAGTACTTGCTTTCTGCAGCTATAATTGTACATCTTATAAGCTATTTTGAAATAGTTAATAATGTGGTAAGGGGCCTAATCTCATGTATGCTTACTTTTACATCGTAGATTTAGCCCCCATTACCAAATAATCAATGTAAAACAATCGCTTTGAAAGCAAAAAGCCAGGCAGAGAGTGGCGAGAGTCAAAAAGACAGACGCAGCATGCACACAGATGGAGTGGGGGAAGCTTGTCAAAGCAGTAATACCCCTTGCTTGGTATCTTCAAAATTGACTAGATGACAAACATGTCTGTCAGTGCTGTGCCAATATAGTTTAGGGCCTCTCGTGATGGGGCACACACCCAATGACAGAAGCAGGTCATTTCCGTTCCCTGGCATCATAAATCCACCGTCTGGCCCCTGTCCGGGTGCTGATGCTGCAGAACGCCACACACAGTGGACCTGTCGGAGCACCATGAGCTACTGCACTGTCCCCATGGCACACACACACACACGCACACACACACACAAACACTCTTTTTACAGCAGTAGCTGAAGCCTGCCTACTGTCACATCGGCTCTTGCGGAGAGCAAAATTAACCTGTATATTTACCTTCAAAAACTTAAACGCTAATAAATCTTTTGCTCCCCAAAATTGTGGCTTATATTGTGTCGAGTGCTGATTTTTGCCGGCGGTATCATGTCAAGGAAGACAGCCAAACTGCCATCCTAGGGTTCGCATTTCCTTTGTGCAGAACCTGACAGCTTTTATTTTCTGTCTGCAGTGAAAAACTGCACTTAATATACAGTAGCATAGCATGAATACAGTGTGAGCACGCCGGTTGCGGGATGAGGGATACCGCTTGTAATATATTCATGTTTGCTCAAATCAGGCTCAAGGTTAAAACAACACCTATTTCTCTTGGCGTCACATCTCTTTGGCAGAACACAGAGAGTTTCAATGTGCCAAACATGACACCTCCACTCACTAATACAAGCGAAATAAAAGATGAATGATAAATAAGGCTGCATTTTCACATCCTTGCGCTGCCCCACCCTCGCGTTCCTCTCCTCTCCTAGACAGAAATGCAAATAGGTCATTGAGCTTCATCCCCCTTTTGCCCTAACATGCAATGACAGTCTTTAAATTCCCGTTTGAAGCCACTTCCCTTGGAAAAAAAAAAAATATAGGCAACTCTTCCATTTAGCATGAAACAGTATTAATGTTTCAGTATGTAAAGCTAGGGATCAAAATATGTGCTTTAGGGAAGCCATGACCGAGGTGGAGCGGAATGCTAAATGCCATACATCCTCAAGGTTATCTCTGAAGACAGAGCCCTTTTGGAATCTGCCTCTGCTTTATTTTCTTGAATGCATGCATCAAGTCAGCTGAACGGAAAAGATGAAGGTGACTTCTAGAGCGCGTCGGATCCTCCTCTCCCTACATGCATCCTGGCCGTGGTTGCAGGGTGTACACCTTGCTGTGTCCGCAATGAATGGCTGCAATTTGGGTCCAGCACCAGTCGTGCTCCGTCAGGGCGGCGCGCGGAATCTGTCTGTGGCCTGGGATTAGGCAGCGGTACAGTAACCCAGGGGCTAATATAAAGCACTTACGTGAAAAGTGTCATTTCCATCCCCAAGTCCCTGAATATTGAAATTAGGTCATCAGTGCAGCAGAGGCCAATTTTCACCCTCATATATCACGGCTGCCCCTGCACCCAAGGTCTCATTACGCCATACATGGTCAATAAGCCATTAACATGCAGCAGACAATGTGTAATGCTCGCACAAAGACAGTGTATCTACAGTTACAGTCGTGAGTCAGTGTTTGCGCCCGTGCGACGCGTTGAATACTGAATAAATATCGTCCTGGGATGAGAACTCACGGCGTCGACGCTCTTTTGGTTCGGCCGGCGCATGAAGCATTGTGGGGGCTGTTTTGACGGCGGCGGTCGTCTCTAATGGAAAGGGAGAAGCGTTTGTATGCAGCGTCCCTTTTCCCAACATCAGTTTGCCAGTGTGATATTCATTTGTTGGAAGCTGTGCTGCATAAACAAACAACGCCCAAGGCTACCACTGGCTGGTTAAACAACCACAGGCTGTTTTCTCTTTTCTCCACCATAGCACATCGCAAATTCCTTGTTGAACCACAACATGCTCCGCTATGTTTATTTAACAAACAGCCTATTGACAATTTCACCTTACATTATTTACACTCTTGCGCATTAGAAAAGTTGAGTTTGGAGGAAAGTGATGTGACAGTGTATGCTGCAGGTTGTCTTTAATTAATCAAAAGCGTGTCAGATTTTCTCTCGCTGTGCGATAGTGGAATTATTTTAGTGGTGGGTGAACGTTTCACGCTACATGCCAATCTAGTAATGACGGTCCTGCGTTCCCTCTTGCTATTACACTGTAATAAACCGAAGGCATCAGCGTTCCTCTAACAAACCAAAGGCAGATTGAAGCCCCTGGCTGCCACTGCTGTAACAAATGGGGCAAATCATTGTCACAACCCATGTTTCTTTCTCCCTTAACGTGGTTACATGACTCTGCCGGGACATTTATGGACTACTTGATCCAGTGCTGGCAGATTAAAACAAAATCAAGCCAAACCGGTTTAAACCTCTTTGCGCGAGGAGTCCTCCAGCATATTGTATACCAAAAAACAAACATTTTATAAACAATGAAACATTGTTTTATTTTATTTTCCCTCTCTGATTCAATCTATTTTCCTCAACATTTTTTTTTTCCCCGAGTACCTTCTTCCTGCTTGTGAAAATGGGGTTTGTATTGATGAGCTGGGCCCAATATTGATTTCCCATCATTCCTGGTGTGGACATTTTCTGGTCTATTATACTACAGTCGCAGCATATTCCCCTAGCAGCCGTAAAGTGGATATATGGACAACCTGACCTTGGCAATATGGAGATAATGAAATATCCTTAATGACCCTTCCTGAAAGATTTTACAGGCTGGACTATAGACTGCCAACCCATGTACAATAATAGTTAGCGGAGGAGGATTTTAGAGGCCCAACTAAATCTCAAGCTCACTACACATATTGGGAGAACTGTTAACTTGTCTATTTTACTAGGTTAATGTAACCATTAAGGGCATGCAGTGTATGATAGGAGCTGGTATTAGAGGCTAGTTTATATTTAAGGGCACCATCAGCGATTGCACTCTGACTCATGCCCTCTGCAGGTATGAATATGTTTATGGAATCACACTAAAATGGAGGTTATTTGTCCGAGTTTTTGAGTAAGTTTTCTAAGGATTCTCTAAAATAATTGCAGCCAAAGAAATTAATTTATAAACCCTGGAAATATGTATTTTGGTGTCAGAGTTGGTTAGGCTTCAGCAGGTGAATAAGGGAGATCATTATTCACACTTGGCGCTGACAGTTGCTTCAGAGATCCGCGCCGATAGCAGCTGATAATCATCCCCAGAGCGAGGCAACAATGAACTTGCCCTACCACTTCACTATCTTCAGAACACTTCAAACATGCTCCACTTCAAACACAAAAGCAGCCATCTCCTTTGATGCCATTGTCAAAGAATGAGTTTTGTTCCATCACATTTAAACTCCGCCTCCTCCGCTGAAACCTAGACGGAGACGGGCGAAAAAACAGATTTTGAACATGAAAAGAGCAGCTGTGTTGTCTGATATAGCCCTCTATCCTAAGGCAGCCATGCTTCTCTCCCCCCCTCCGCCTCACTGGAAGAAGAAATACAGTAGGGTCTGCACGCTGCAACACCACACAACCATAATACAGTATTCTACATGGAACCAATCAAGTTAATGTGAATAGTGTTTAACAAAAGATGTGGTACAGAATGCATAATTATTTGTAATTTATTGTCCTATTTTGCCTTGATTACAAGAATCTCTGGTGAAGCAAAGCATGTAGTTGAAATATAGACTGCTGGATGGCCAGCCAGCTCTGTGTGCAGCTCAAAAGGGGGCCTGGGTGCAGAGGCAGCTGGCTGAGCATGTCTGGTTCTGATGAAATCTCACTGCAGACACGGCTGGTTCATAATGACTATAATCACAGCAGATAAGCAACTAGTGCATGGGAAAGAGGGAGGGGATCAGAGGGCGAAAGAAATAGAAAGAGAGAAAAAGTAATTGAATCTTTTGGAGGCACATTCAGATGAAAGCCATTGGGTTGGTGGGAGATGCTTTTCAGTGAATGACATTTAGATTACAGAGGTGCCCTGTTCACCACCACGGTCAATACCTCCTTCTCCACAATAGCACTCCTAAGTCTTGGCAACGGCGCTCTCAGAATAAAGAATAAAGAACGCGCTTCAGCCGTGATGTGGATTTGAGGGATGCAGCACTTACTGTGTGGATATTCTCAGGACTTAGAAGGGAAAGGAAGCCACTGGGACTGCATGTGATTTGGAGAAAAAAAAAAGGGGCGCTTCGGTTGCCATTTGTACAGTGGGCTGTCTCTGTTTTTGAATGCAACACCCAGAAGACCTTGTCATCATCATCATCATGCACCGCCACCACTGCTTTTACATTAATATATGGGGATATTCAGTTCCTTCTCTGTAAAAATATTCAATGAACACCCCTATCAAAATGTAAGCCACGGCAACTTTCTCTCCATCACCTCCCCCTCCGCCGATCCCCCCCCTATCTCCTGTATTGACACAGACCAGCATATTCCTAATATTAGAGGGATCACATATTGCACTGGTGACACACTTCAAATGTATCTCAGATTAATGATATATCACGGTAAGGGATCTACAAAAACCATTAGTAAGCCTGACACTTTGACGTCAGATTTTAAAAAATTTCCAAGTAATCTTTTTGATTTATGAAAGTGTGTCCAGGTTCATCGAGAGTGATTCTAGATTTATCACATCCTGGTTAGAATTATTAATGATTTTCAATTTGTAAATCTGATGCTGCCACGTTCAGAGGAGCTCCGCGGAATCACCAAAGGCTGATAGCAGAGTCCGAGGTTTGCTCCTGAAGCATGATTACTTTATCAAAATATTGCTACCTGTGACTTACATTTCACTTATTTTCCACTCTTGCAGAGCCTCTCCTCTTACCTTCATTTCTCTCGCCTCACGTACGGGCGCTAAACACATTTTTCAAAAACAGCTTCAAAACACCGCCTCAGCCACGGCTTATGTCATTGCTTGGCTAATCTTCTGAAGTTGGACGCTGCACTATGAGTTTCAAGTTCCTGACACATGCACTTTTAAGGGCCTACTGTGTCAACATGTCAAATGGGTGCAGCATGCAGACAGCTGTGCGTTGCAATCTTTCTCGCCGTTGATGAGCGGCACAACTAAGATCATCATCACTTTCCAAAGATAGCTATGGCTATGTCTGGATGCGGAGGTCGGCTTCGATGTCATGTCAATGCATCAGCGCGGCTACTTCACCCCTACTTACAGTACAGACTCGCACTGACTGGAATCAAGTCCTGTATTCATTCAGTGTGGGGTGTCCTCTGTGTGGCATATGTCTGCTCAGACATGAATAAGAATGGCACTTTGCAAGTAAGCAGTATTAACACGGAACAAGATGTATCAGAGTGACACCTTTTGCTGAAATGGGCTTTTGCATTTAAGACATTTAGAACTGAGCAGGGTCAAAGTTAGAAAGGAAAACAATCCATATGAAAACGTCATTAATTGGCTTTATTCTCAACAAGTTTAGAAATGGGACTATAGGAACAGTTGAATGCCTTATGGAAATGTATTACTGCTTAAATAATTACAGTATGATGATTTTGCCACCATATCTTGCTTGTTTGCAAAGTTCTGCTCTTATTTCTTTGTTTTTTATTTAACCGGCATAGTCACATTGAGAAGAAATCTCTCTTTTAAGCAAATTATAACAAAGAAAGGCAACACACATGTTAAAACCATTAAAACAAATGGAAAACACTGAACATAAAAAGCATGCCGTGCCATTCAAAAGCCAGTTCATATCATAGACACATGTACACAATAAAGCAGATTTCTTATTTTGTGTTTAAAATTCCAAATTCGGATAGCCTGCACACGTTTTAGGTGTCTCTGCAGTTCATTTCCACATGCATAACAAATTCTGAGTTTACCTGGCAACTGATCATAGATAAAGTTATTTAAACACAAACTGTACCTTGTATGAGTGAAAAAATGCTGATAGGTCTAAGGGGAGCAAACCAGTAATAGTTCTTATTTATTTCTTATTTTGTTATGGTGCAGCTCTCTTCAAGGGAAACGCTGAATGAGAGTGTTGATTACAGTGTCCTCTTCTCAAATAAATATAGTGCCTCAGTCCCATGATTCATTGCTAGTCGTGCCCACATGAATACCGTGATATTTAAAGTAGTCGCTTTTCAAAGTGTCTCAGAGAGTTGCATAATAAAACGTTGCCAAAACTTTACATTAACTGAGCACTTTCTGATGCATGATTATTGCTCATACTGGTAATAGGTAGACTATTAACATCACCAAAGTGTTATAGGTTATTATGGTCATTATGACTCTATAATAACCCATCTTCCCCCACAACCCACACACATACACAGCGAGTCTGCTCTTAAACGGTGATTAAACTGAAATCATTGCAAATGTGAGGAACACCAGAGTGCTAACTAGTAAGCAGACTACTTGGCAATTTGTTCTCTGCGACCACAGAAAATCCAGCCAGAGCCCAGCATGTTGCACTTTGAAGTTGGACAGAATTCACCTACAGACCAAAAGCACACAATATGCTCTGTAATACTTCCAACACTGAGGAAGACTGCTGCTTGAAATGAAATGAAACGATGGGTAAAGGTGCGCCCACACTCATGCCCTGATTCCAAGCCTGTGTGTCCTTATGTCACTTGGTTCGCTTTTCTTCTTGGTTAGAGTAGGCTCGGTAAAACATGCATGTATTCAGGTGTATGTGTTGTGAATAAGTCATTCAAAATTCAAATAACTTGGTAATATATGCAAAAATTATATTTGCACAAATTTTAAAACTTAAAAGCCCATAGAGGAAATATTATACTTGTCATTCTATAAGGCATTTGCTTAGTTTAGTTAAAACTTTCTGAGCTTTTATTTTATTTATTTTAATGTGTATTACAATTAAGTATGACAGTTTCACCTTCCAAACTATGGATCATCCTCAGGCAGAAGCTCTATCTCTATACACATAGGTTCATTGCCCTTTACACAATTTGGATTTGGTTGCATCCCTAATAATACAGTATGGAATTTCATAATACTAGTATGTTGCAGGAGCTGCTGCAAGTGACAAAACTCCAAACATACACTGAGTTTTAACTGGGGAGTCGTTTTGGCCGGCATTTTAACCAGAGACAGCCATTAGGTTTCTGTATTCAAAAGTCATATGCTAGTTCTTGTCCCCCTGTGGCAAAAGTCATCATGATAAAAAAGCAGCCATTATATCACAATCAGTACATCTACTAAAACGGTATAAACACGTCCAGAATACGTCATGCCTCACATTATGATGTGCGAAGTAGATTTATGCGCATATGGACCTGCAATGGCATGTTTATAGATTTGTTGCATCATATCTGAACAGGTTCTGTAATAAAAAGTTTTGTCAAATTTTGAATCACTGCACGGAGGCCTGTTAGAGACCTAAATCCACGTCCTTCTTTTCATAAGCCTGTTCTTTTTGTAATCTGAAAATGAAGGCCGTATAGCATTTATATGGTGTCTTGAGGTCAAGCACAAATTTATAAGCATTACCAATCTGGGCAAATGGATTTCCTGTTTAATTGGTTACTTTTATTCTTCTGTCTCTTGCAGTAATTTGCCAATTGGTGAGTCAGTGTGATACAATGTTTATTGCTTTTTGGTAAAGAGCCCAGGGGAATTTGTGTATTGCAGTGGAAGTAATTAACAGAGATGGAAGGGTGGCAGCAAAAGAATTTCAAACTAAATGAAGGCTGACTCCCCACCATCAGGCATTTCAGTTGTGCCTCTCCGCTGCTAATTTCTTGTTAATTCTTTCTTGGAGTGCAGGGCATCCTGGTGACAAGCACCTATAAACCACAAAACTTTTTTTTTTTTTTTTTTCCAGCGGGAACCGGTTCGCTGGTCTCTTTTGATGCTATTCTCAGATGTTTAGGCTTTCTATCGCTTCTTCCGTCAGGATGCAGAGGGGATAGATTTCCCAACCCTCTCATCCCATTTCCATTATATGTGCTTGACTGGGGACATAAGGCCATTAACCCTTAAGAACAGCGCACGAGAAAGGCTATTATATGTATTGCTCAGTTTCACTGTGTTAGAGCTTAAGATGATCTAGACACGCTTAAGAGAATTTATATCTGATCATTATTGCCCTTGCAAAAGTAAAAGACAGCCTCTGTCTTATCAGTCATGCCTGAGTCTGTGTTCAGTATATCAAAAAGCCGCAGAAAGGTCCCTGGATTTTCTTTGGCGATAACGCGCCAAAACACACAGGCTACTCTACATAAACATACGGATTTCTTCCACAGGAATTTTCAGCTCTTGTTCAGTCGTAGCGGGTAGTTCTTTATAAACTGTCAAAAGTTTCATTAAAATTAAACGGGGACACGTTGTAAAAAGCAGATGCTCAGAGAAGAAACACAGACAGGTTGATTCCTCCCGAGGGTGGGGGGGCGGTGGAAGACGGAGAAGGAAAATGTGCTCTCACCATCCGTAAGACGCTGCTTTCAAACGGAGCCGGGATGCCAAACCGCCTCTTAGCTGCGAGTTCAGATTGGGTGAGATTCTGTCTGGATTAATGTGGTATGATATACTTAGTGGAGTGTACTTACTTACCTTCCCCTATGACTTCACACTTCCTGGGAAGACAGAAAAAAAAGAAGCGTAGAGGTGAAGGGAGACAGTGCAGCAAGGACTGGCGAGGACTATATTTTACATTTTTGGCTCAAAGGCAAATGAGCGCTGCGTCCTATACAGTAGATATTCTAGGTGGGAAAAAGTCAAGCGAGGGATCAGAGTGTGAAAATCATCCTCCTTCCTGGTCGGCGCAGTCCTGACAAGCTTTGACAAAGGGAGCTGCGAGCTAACAGACTTGACAACAAGCGCCCGCGACAACCATACAAATTAAGGATGACTTATGATGAAGTATTGTGGTCTGAGAGGCAAGACAGAAAGTACCAGGACTTAATTTGTGTCAGACTAGCAATGATGGTAATGAATTCCTGCGGTTGGGTCGGACTCAGTGCCAAGGTTTTGAAATTCATGCGCCGAAGATCCTGCATGGAGATTCCAAAGACGCAGCGCAATCACTTATAGCCAAACCGGCTTCTTAAATGTATTCCCCTTGTTCTTCATTGTGAATCAATTCTTCGATTTTATGTCTTTGTCAATTCTGTAAACAACGCGCACTATTTATTTTGGTCATAGCTCAGACCACAATTTTCAACCCGGTTCATCCTGCACGGTTCTGAGGCTATGGAGCCTGATTATTTTATCCATACTGTAAATGACCTTTTATTGAGAACGTCAATAGGAAGATCTGGTTACCTATGTTGAGGAAGAGGGAGGAACTTAATTGCTCCCAGTGAGTGCAGTCTGAGGACTTGATTAGACCTTGAACCACTTCTCATGTTTTTCATTTGTGTGGTGACGACCTTCCTCCTGACTGAAATCAGCCCGGGCTCATTCCATGTCCACCGCTCTCTAGAGATTCATGCCCCAGTGACTCCAACTGCCTGCTGACTTCATGACTTCATTCTACTCTTTATTCTGTTCTTTTTTTTAAAAAAAAGGAGCATATATGAAGAGTTCATTATTTCTATTTTGAAAAAGAACAAAAAAAAAGATATTGTTCTTTAATCCGACATGATGATCATTCGGTTTTGTAAAATACATCCATCCAGTCTGTAAACATTTGTAAACCAAGGGCTTAAATTACATACAATCCTATGAGTACCATAATTTGTTTTAATTTTGTGTCATTATTCATTTTGTAAGAGCAGCTGTCACCTTTTTCAAACAGTGTACATCTCAATTTGGATTGAATCTTGTTTTCAACAGTATCCAGTTCAGCCAAATGCCGAATCTGTTTTGCATTGTAAGAAAACACTGAATGTGAAATCTCGACGGTTTGTTCCACTTTGCTTTGAATTGAAACGCCGTTTTCATTTCAGTACTGCACAAATGAATTTGTCTTGTTAATAAAACGGTAAAAAAATAAGAGTAAATATGTTGATGGCAGGCAGGGCTGTCTTCTTTTAAGTCTGCTTTTTGCTAATTTTATTAGATCAAGGAACTGCAGCCACAAAGAGGAAAAAAAAGAAAAAAAGGAAATCACAATTATAGCGCTCAACTGACCCACCTGCCATTAGCAAGATGAATTAGCTGGGTCCATGCTAGTGACAACAGCTACAGAGGGAAAATGATCCTGGTGCCTCATAGACCTGGGCTCCCAGACACCACCAGGAAGCAGACAGGGGCCGCTCAGACCCCAGAGACCCCGTGGTCAGAGAGAGAGAGAGAGGGAGAGAGAGAAAGAGAGGGAGAGAGAGAGAGAGAGAGAAAACAAGATAAACACAATTATTAAGGTAGCAGTTGTGGAAGAGTGATAAGGCTTTGCTCCTCGTGCAATAAAATAAATTATGCAGCACAGTGGTGCAGATTGTGGCACAGATCAACATATAGCCACACTGGTTACACTGACTTCTGTGTTTCTTGAGGCACGCTCAGGCATAATGCAGAGAAATGCAAAATGACTCAAGGGATTTAGATCACCGCAACTGTGTGGAGTTTCTGGAACGCCGTAGCCCGGTTTACCAGTAAGCGTACACTGGTTGTGTCCCTTGTTTATCAGGATAAGCCCCTGGCCCTCGGTCAAAGGGGCTGCTATATTGCTTTTCGCTGCTGCTCATAAGGTAAGTAACTCCAGCAAGGGATGAGGTTTAATCTTGGATTATGGCTGGCGACCCTTGTCTGATTTTGTTACATCACAGAGACCAATGCACAGGGAAATGTTACTCCGAGAACAACAA
>OMLF01015649.1:23850-35744 GCA_900302615.1 Holocentrus rufus
TTTTTTTTTTTTTTTTTTTGAAGCCCCGCACCAGTGAGGTCACCGGTCTCCTAATGACTTCCTCAGGGTTCGTAGCCGGCCTGCTTCTCTGCAGCCCAGGGTCTCCCCCCCTCCACCTACTGCATCGCCTACATGGGCAGCTGAACGCGTGGACGGCCTCTCCGCTCATTGTTCTCTATCAATATCTGAGGACTGACCCAGAATGCATGTTATTTAAATGAGCTTTATTTACACAGCAATCCTACACTCTACAGACCTTACAGATTTGAAAATTTAACATTTGCAATGCCATGCGTCTATTTCTAATGTTAAATATGCAATGACATGCATCCCGGTGACTTATATAAGATTAAATGTCCCATTACAAGGTTCACCCCTGCGAGAGAAACCCTCTGTTATGGTGTTTGCTAGCTAAAGCTCTAGTCGCTGGACAAATATGTCCTCAGTATAACCGCCTCACATCTGTATTTGTTCTGCTCTGAATCATAGGTGGCCCAAAGCTGTCTTGATAAATAGCTACTCCAGGCAAGTATGGTGTATGCTCTCTGACACTATAGGTCACATAACCTTGTTGTCGGGACTAAGACTAATGCAATGTGAAGTGTCAAGTTATTATACTGAAACTAGACTGTGGAGCGGAACCTGAGCCACTCTGGTGATAGGAAGTAGGTGAAACAAGGCAAGGTGAATGTAAAAAGGTCACAAAAGGAGGAGATAGTGAGCAAATGAGAGGGTATGGAGGGGAAAATATTCTACACTAAGTGGGTCTTGTTGGAGGTGAAAAGGGGCATTGGGGCTCTTGGTAGTCGACGTAAATCATAATTGGCTGCTCAGAGCCGGAGCAATGCAAAACACAATGCTGACTTGGTAGTCGCACACGATGCCAGTAAGAGATCATGTTTGTTTATTTCAGGAGAGCTAAATAATGCAGTAATAATTCTCCTCGCCATGTCTCCCGAGCAAATGCCTCAGCACCTGTCAAGAATTTGCAGTATGTTGTCTATTGAGAGAGTTGCAAGAAGAAAACATGTTATTATTACAAAGCCAAGTAAACTAAAGTAATTGTCTGCAGATGGCAAAAACAAGCCACAGCTGTTAATACACTGTGAAACATGAGATATGAAATATAAATGCAGCAGCGAGGGATTGAGAACAAACCGCATCAGACCAAAAGCTAATGACTTCCCATTACACAGTGTAGCCTATAGCCACACTGCACTAGATAGTACATGGAGGAGGGGAAATGCGCTGCAAAAATTAGTTGTTATTTCAACTAATTACCACAAGTAAACCAGCTGGGTTGTGGGTTAGATGCATTACAGTGAAATTAACATTTCACCAATTTACCATGAAATCGCAGTCGTGTGCCAAGTTAATATTTGGTTGTTTATCAAGTATTTTTGCAATAATTTTGTGTGCAGTGTAATCAGCATAACTAAAGTATCTCAATCAAGTCTGAAGATACACTTTATGCAAATTGTTGTATATGAAGAGTTTGTTTGCAAAAACATAAATCTCCAGGTATTAATTTCTACAAACCATGTTTTTCCCAAGTAATATATATAAAACAATACATTAGGCTATTCATATAACCGGCTTATGTGGACTTTAGATTCCCAAAGTATGTCATGTGAGACATTTGCTTTCAGGAATGGCATTTATCTGTTCTTACAAATGAACTCTTTATATACAGTATTGTTTACTGTATGTATTGTATAGATCACAACATAAATTCATATTAGCTTTGGGAAAGTCTCATTTCTATTCAGTAACATGTATAACTAAGTATCGTCACGCTCTTCACAAATAACTGAATAGATAGTAGTAACAGTATCATTTTATTGATCTCATGATGCTGCCACAGGTGACACCCTGCATAGATCAAAGCACAAACAGAAACATCCTATAAGTACAGTAACAATCAGTCCCTATACTACTGGGAAGCCACACTGAGACGACGTGTTATGTACAAAATGGTACAAATGACTGCTCCAGCCTCTCTGTAGACATCTCGGAGGTGTAAACCTATTGCTGAAACAACTCCTGAGTTGCATCAGTATATTGTGAAGTGGCTGAGCAATATTGTCCATCCCAGACATAAACTTGAGATATGACTCTCTCCCTGTACAGTTCTCTCAGTCACCCAACACTGCATGGAATAGTTGCAGAAGCTTCTTATAATCTTTCTCAGCATGTTGTCATCCTCTTTTGAATCATCCCACCTCCAGCATGAGGGTATTGCACTAGATCCTTAACAAGGCATTTTTTTAATAACATCAGGGGCAGCTAGTCACAAAGGAGCTGTCACTTTAAGTCAACTTGTCATTTTATTATATACTTTTTTAAAAGCCTCTAAATGAATTTAGTCTGTTGTCTGTGCTTATTCAATGACCCGATTGCCTAATGCTGAATAACAAATTGGTTCAGCAACTCTTCTATTTTCCGAAGTTGACAACAGGCTTCTCTGTTTCGAAATGTCAAGGCAGATACCTAGGGAGTGGATCGGATTTTATCATTATGCTACTATATTTCCTTCAAAATATTTGTGCTATCACTGGACATACACTTGCAATATAGATTATGAAAATTATTGTAATCATTTCAGAAAGAAAATGGGCATTTCTAGAAAATAAAGTGGAAGTCAAATCCCCAGATCACATATGCCTACAAGATCATAATACACAGATGGGCTGTCAATAGATATTTATTTAATTCTCATATGTAGGAACATTCTTAAAGCCACAGCCTCTGACATAGCACAGACTGTGAGGTATCTTTGATTCAACAGGCATTTTACCCCACCAATCTAATCAACCTTTTATGCAGTTATCCATGGGCATGCCCTGCCAGGAGCTTTCTGTAGTTTACACACTATACATCAATACCAAAAATTCAAAGTCAATACTTATGAAACAGAGGAAAATGTTCTCGCTGCGTTTTCTTATTAACATGTGAACATAAAGAATGCTCACTGTTTGAGGTAGACTGGTTTCTGTTTAAGGCTACCAGCCATGCACACATGAATGAATGTACATGCTGTTTAAAGTTACTGCCTACATAGATGGAATGGCACAGTGAAGTCAGAGAGAACCTCCAGATCAGTCAATTTCACAGATGTCTATCAAACAGAACTATTCATGCAAAACCGTGTGAGCACAGGCAGCGCTCAGAGCAACAGGCAATTTTCAGTTCTTTGTGGATGTCAAATTGAAAATGAGCCGCATGCACATTACGATATGCATTCTCAGTTATTAATGATTTAGTTATCAGAAGGAGTTCAGGTATGATTTAATTTGAGAAAACTGAGTAAACTGCTGTTGTTTTGCTCCACGTTTGTTTTTAAATTGAATTCATTGGCATAAATTGAAATTGCCATTCTGATTTTGAGTTGTTTCATGCATAGAAGTGCTGTCACCCTCCACTCACTGTTAGCATGTTTTTCACAGTGCTAGGTGTAGCTTATACATGTATGACTTCCTAAGAATTAGCCACGTTTCTGAAACATAACTACTAAAGGTGCTTAAAATAGATTAAGCAAAATATACTGTGCACATTACTATTTAAATAATGACCAAAAATCATTTACAGTATATAGCGTGCTGCACGTTCAAGTGACTTAAGTTATAAATACCAAAAAAAAGGACGTCATGAGAAGTAAGCTGATCATTCTCCTGTTGCTCTTACCACACAACACAGAAATAGAGGCTGATCTCTGAATGCACAGAACAATATGACAGAGATGACACTTGCTTAGAAAGATAATATAACCCAATGGCTCAGTAATCAGCTACTGCTTAGACAGTTTAGTTAAGCCTACTCTGACATGGCAGAACCTCCATAAATAAATGTAAAAGAAATAAACACAGGATCGTAACGTGCCAGGTACATGCACCTCTGTCATAGTTTAGAAAAGTGCATGTTGTTGCAAAGGCACATCTATGCTAACAATAGGCTGGCCAGCTAGCTGGTTAGTCTCTTGACAAACACATGTACAAAACCTCTAAATTTAAATGACCAGATTACCAAGCATGAATTAATTGAGCCAAATATTAACCAAATAGCTTCCTTGATAGTTATCCTCTAAGATACAAGTGTCTTTTTCAAAGGCCATGTATGGATCCATGTTGTGTTGTGTAATACCTCTTTAGAGAGATCAAATAACAATTCCAGCAGTGATTTTACAGCATAATACCACTGCAAACCTTTTGGTCCTTGTAGAACCTTTAGTTTACTACACCACCAAGGACCACAATGGAAAAAGTGGTGATATCCTTGATGTTGAATCTATCTCACTCAGTTGCCTCGGTCATTTCCACTTGTTTTGTGAGTTCTGCAGTTTAACGTAGAGCTCCTTTAACAAAGTCCTTATGAAGCCAGAGTGACAGGCTGTGACATTAAATAATTACAGTAATTAATGTAAAGCTAGATGACATGATTTGATGACAATTCTTACAGTGTGACGCGAGAAAGAGACAGAAAGACAGAAACTACTGTCTTTTTTTTTTCTTCACTGTTTTCTATTTTTTTTGCGACTTGATGTCAGTGTATTTGAGCAGTACAAAGGCAGCCCTTGCTTGCTGACATGCGTCTGCTAAGAGGTAAGGCAAACATCTGTCTCCTGTCACGGGCCTTCACATGCCTGCCATTGCCCAACAAGGTATGATAAGCCACCATCAGTTCAGAGATGAGGCTATACATGCGATCTTAAAGCAATCTTCAAGCACCACTCCTAGTTACAGCATGAAAGGATGGATTGGATTCAATGATCTTTGAAATGAAAGTGAAAATGAACTTCTAAAGATGTAAGGATAGGTGGGATCAAATGTTAATTAACTGAACTGTTTTAAGCTCAAAGGCCACTCAGGACTCATCTCTTAATAGAAATCAGTGCTGCAGATCTCTTCAGCACAGGCGGTCTCTGGTCCATTATACTCCTACTCAATAAATCAAACTACTGTACACGACTCTCAAGCTCAAGTCATTGGCTTTATTAGCATCTCATGAAGCAAGCTCTTACAAAGCAAAAAGCCTGTATTATAGCCTGATGTCTGCCCCCAGATTCAACATAATACGCTAACATGCTTTATCATAGATGAAAAAAAAGTGCCTTGTTACTCAAAAGGCTTTTCTTTACCAATGTTTTGGACCTCAAGACCAAACCCACATGGTCTCAATATCAAATTGAACTCAGCTTTGACCAACTTGTCTCAGATATTATATTCCTAGGACTTTCCATTAAAAATGTACAACAAATTTCTTATACCTCCATAGACATTTTATTGCGTTGGGGATTTGTGTGTGAACCACTTTGTGTATAGGGCCACATTTAAAATTGAAAATTAGATACATGCCAGTTTATGAGATTATGTTTCAAACTATACCAGTTTAATTTGGCATCAGTAGTGTGATGCAATTACAGCGTTTCACATTTTAATGTATAAACAATTCCTTTATTGAAATATAACATGGGTCTTTGAACAATGCACTATCAGCAATAAATCAAGCCGTGAAAAAAAAAATTACATTTCACATAACATAATATGAACTCTACCTTAATAAAATAAATGATATCTTTCTTTAATTTAATTGGCACCAGCTCGGATCGTGCATATTGCTAATATAATTCAGTATTTCCATATTTAATGATGCATGCTTTTCATTGTGAATTTTACTTAGAAAATGTCGTCTTTAATGAACCTTAGACAAAGCTCTAATAGGCATAATCTCAGAAAATGTAACTTCTTTATTTATAAAGGTTCTGAGGCCAATTTTGCTGAGTGCAGTACTTAAAGTCCAATAGTTAAGCTCTTGAGGAAGCAAATGTATCTATTTGTAAAGGTAGAATGAGCAAATAGATTGTAATCCAAATGGTGGAGTGCAGCGGTACCGCACTTCAAAGTCCAAATGCATTTATAATTCCTGAGAGGAAATATGCATGCATGTGCATATCCCTTATTTTACACTGTTAGAGGAGAGTGGCTTTAACACCGTGATTATGAAAAGAACTTGTGGTCGCACAATCTCTGAAGTTAAAACCAAGTAGTTTTATGTACTAAATGTTAAATAAAACAGCACTGCACTGCTTCAAATCCTCCCTAAAGCAGGCTTTAATGGTAATTTTGGTGTATGCAAATCAGTTTTTCTTTTTTTTTTTTTTTTTTTTTGGTTTATCTCAAGGGTAACATCAGCTGCTATTCTAGATTTACACCGCTATAGAATTATAACACTGTTATTTTCTTTTGGACATCTGGAAGTGGCATGGGTTAATATCTGTATAATATGAGGATAAAGATATGATTTCCCGAGAAAGGTGTTCAATGAGATTCTGCAGTGGTTGAGTGGACAAATATGCTCTCCCGGGAAACTGTCTGTGCATTGCGCTTGCATGGCTGTGAATCAAGCTATGCTGTTACATCTCTCTCTTCTTTCTCCTGTCTGTCTCCGCTGCATTATGCTGAAATCAAACCAAATACTGAAGGTGACTGACTCCACACAGTAAGGGGGGAAAAAAAGGGTTTCAAATTAACTGCACATCCTGATAACTGGTGCCTCTAGCTCCTCTTACAATATGTTTCAGTAGTATTTACACTCTCAAGAATCCAACAAGCTTCATGACTAAGAGTCCAACCAAAGGAGCAACACAAAAATGAAGAACTCTGCTGAGAAAATGAGAATAAATGGATGTCAATTTCCATGTGGAATTGGTAACCAATGATCCATTAAGGCAGCCTTTCCACAACATACAGACAAAATAACCTAAATTAGAAGTGCCTGACATTTCAGTTAATTGCACTAACCATGTCAGCGCCATCGTAGCTGCAAACCAGGTTTTGTAAAGTCTTCACCTTCTATCCGCCATGTGGAAAGAGCACAAAGGTCATGTGATCCTTATGTGGAAGGATCATGGCATACAAATGATTTGAAAATCCTTCAGGGAATTGGCATTTGATCAGTGCTGCCAGCCAGTTTAAATACATGAACAGTCAAGATTTTGTGCTCTTAATTCAGGCTCAGCAAGGCCAGTTGTTTTATAAATGATGAAGGGGAAAGAGTTTGTACAAGCAGTGGGAGCAGAGGCACTATAAATGTGTTGTAAGTCCATAATAATGAACAGGTGTAACACTCCCTTCCATTAAAATGCATCTTTTATTATCAGCATTTAAGGAGGAAAGTGTCCAGCCTGTTCATCCCTATGGACTCTTCTCATATCAACTCACAAACACCAGAAGAAAAGCACAGCTTCCATTCATGAAAGCAAAAGGTTTATTCATGTTTGAAATTACACAACTACCACAAGGAAGACTTTTCAGTCCAGGGTGTAGTCTGGTTAGAAAGAAACACTAAACATTTTTAATACATTAGAATCACTGCCACAAATCATTTGTCATGACTTTCAGTTTCAGAATCACATACAATAGAAAAAAGAGAAAAGAAGTTTGAACCCTGTTGAACAGAGCCGGAAATTTACAGTTCTGAATACTGAAACCTCTATGCAATACAGTTTTTATAGTGATTTTTTCTTTTTTGCATGATTTAGTAACAAGATGAGCAACATTCAAAATGTTCTTCAGTATTTACAACAGTTTCACTGTTTGGTGTTAATTTATCAACGCTCCCCCTCATAAAAGCCACAGACCAACAACTTTGTTTTCATTTTTTACCCTCCCCACTTTTCATGGTATTAATATTATCATTTCCATTTTTTTTTATTTTTGTCATTTTAAGTTGCAATACAGCAACTGTATTTTATTAAAAGATTAAAATATACATTAGATTACATGGAGAATGAAGAGTTTACAATGTTACAAGATGTAATCAAAATAACTACATAAAAACATTAAATAAGGGCAAAAAAAACTATGGTGGTGATATTGTTTAGAGGTAGTAAGTGAGCACTCTAAGCTACAGAAATGTTGAAAATTATTGGTTTCTATGAATTTGAATGAGGTAATAAAGCTGTGTATTGATTGGTGGGATGTATAATTACTCTTAAGCTATATTATGTACATCATTTCCTGTTTAATAGGGGCTGTATTCTTGTGTGCCGAAAGGAAGTGCTGTACTGTAGGGAATTTGTTGATTTCCATTAGTCGTACAAAACAAAACCAACATGTTTACATATGTACATACATAACATCAAATTATAAAATATGGAATGGTGTCACTTTATAGTCAAGCAATCAATTATACTTCTTTATGTTCCAGAGTTTGAATAGTCATTTCCTTGTACTAATGTACTGAGAACATATGGCTGTAAGGCAAAATAAATCTTGAAAGTAACTACAAAGCTGCCATTGAGCTGTCAACAGTAGCATTGTTGAGTTGCTGGACAAGATTGCAAACACATTACAGTCAAAGAAACAGCTCCTTTAATCTCTGCATTGTAAAGACCAAACAGTATTGTAAAGAACCCCAAAAAAATCAATCATCAAAATAGAAAACACAAAGTAAATCATGATAAACAAATGGCCGTTTAAAATGTCTTCAGAATACATGTGACAGCATCATCCAGTACTCTTTAAGTTCAGGGGAAAGATTTCTCTCCGTGTCCGCACCTGGAGAACGTATCGAGCTTCAAAAATGAGTAAGATCTGAGGGCTGTTTCATATTTTTACATATGTGTGCTTACCCCTACAACAAACAACAAATAAGAGCATGACGAGTACAGTCGGTGAGATTGATGAAGATCGAGAGAAAACACTGAACGATCAAGAAACACTGGAGAATGTTCATTTTTATGTGTGGCGTGGTGATGGGGATTTCAAGGTACAAGAAAGAATCGAAGTTGTGAAAAGGTTTTGTATATCCTCTGCAGTTGGTCAGCCAATGAGAGTCCATGCCCAGCTCGGGGCTAAGATGCATTAATAGCAGATCAATTCGAGGTATCGGAGTGCACACTTCCAGGTCCTTCTGTCGGAGATATTACAGAAGATGGAGTCGTTGCATCTTGCCATCCCCCATTTGCCTAAGACACAAACAGTAAGGGTAACGATTACAGTCAAACTGCCTGCAACATGAGCCCAATGCAATTTCATACCAAAAAACATTCCAAAAATGCAAATGAGACTGGGAATTCGGTCGCACCAATTTGTCCGCCGATTTAAAAACCCTGCGATTACTCCAGCATTTTTTTTTTTTTTTTTGCATTACAGTAGCATCAGCAAAGAGACTCTTGGAAGCAAATTTGTCTCGTGTCCCAACCAATGGGAGCGATCCCTGAAATCAGTGTCTAAGCAGATTTCGGCAGCGGCAGACAGCTTGTCGCTACATATTCTCCTGTCAGTCAAGAAGAGGGAGGGCTCGGCCCGGGTGAGGTGGGGAGAGCTGAGTGAAAGTGACGGTGCAGGGCCCTTCCAAGGGAGCCAGTCTTAGCCAGTCTGACTTTGCTTCGCTTGAGGCATGACCTAGCCTTTACTGGATCCCTCTACGTCACCACCAACAAAGCTAAAGGTTAGTGTATGCTAATTCATCTATAAGGCACTTTCCTGGCCACTGCCATAAACTAGGCGCGATGACATCACATGGTTCATCAGGGGCTGGAGTGTTATGATTTACATTCCCCACAGTAACATTAAATCCTGTATAAAGACTGTTGCTGATACCCAATGTGAGTTATTCAAGAATCGTTGCTTTGAATAATTTTGATCAGATTTCCGTGTTTACGTCTTGCATTATCGTTGCTATTTAAGCAGGGATCATGCTGTGCTCTGGTGAGCCAGTATGCACAAGCCAGCACTGCACATGGAAGTGAGAAACCTTGTGAGAAAGTGCAAAACACTTGATCCTACTAGGAGTTGACACTTCTAAAGAGCTTATAGCAATAAGGCTTCAACAAAGCCAAAATGACACCAAGAGCACTGAGAGCCGGCAATAGCCCCCACTGTTTCTGTTTACATATTACAGGGTTTTCTTGGAATAATTTTCATCAAATTTCCCTTTTTTTAATATAATTTCCAGTAATAGTGTTCTAAATTTTAATACCTGGGCTGTACTTCAGTATTTATTCACTGTGTTTAAGTTTTAAATGATTTCAGAATGTGAATATCCTTGCATTGCTCCCAGGAGACATAACAATATAAAGAGCAAATACTAATGTTGTTCTGATGTAGTGGAGAGGGAGAGAGAGAGCTGCCTGGTGCCATTTCTTCCCTTTCTCTCCCCCCTCTCTCTTCATCCTCTCTCATCAACTAAATTAATCTTTACTCTGATAGCTTCAGATTATGCACTGCTTTACAAAAAGGCTCCATATCAAACCTCATCAAGGAAGATGGAATTCACGTCTGGAAAGGGCTGCAGGCGATCACGTGCCCATATTTTATCATGAAGATAAGGCTATGGAAAATTCTGTGAAGCATTTCAAAACAGCTAAATGAAACAGATACAGTACAGTGAGAGCCTTTTCATCTCATTTTGGTTTGAGTCATGTGAGGTATTAAAAGATGTTTATTAAAGTAAAGCTGGAGGTTTCTAGGCGTGGTTTTATTCCCCTGCCCCTGCAATGTGCTTTATTAAATGCAACTTTTATCCATAGCCAGTGACAATGTGCCAAGATGTCTACAGTGTCTATTATTTCATGGCACATGCTCACTCCCTCCTTTAAGAAGCTAATGCATGAGCCAAGGCAATATTCACTTCCCCACTGGGCTCTCACTTCCCAATGTGTACATTCAGAGATTAACCTGGGGCTTCTTTTCCATTATGTTTCTCATACAATACAGCTTACATTATTATTATTATTACCATTATTATTATTAATGGTAATAATAATAATAATAACTTAGAAATTAAATGCTTTTTGAAACAAATTTGTGCACAAAAGGAAGAAAACATTTTTAGCTATGATACTAAAGTTACTGTAAATCAATTATAATTACAGCATTTACCATAATAAATTAGTGCAATACATTTGCATGACAGAAAATGGCAGCAGCTCGCGTCACAGTGCTGCTATCTCACTTATTCTACATGTGGAAAAGCAAAACTCTCCACTTACATTCAAGCCATGTGGACTATACATCGTGTTCCCCCCAAGAGCATCATTGTATCCTGCCGTCTGACTGATAACATGGCGCAGGGTATCCACCTGAGGGGACAGACAAAGTGGACAAGCTGGTCAGCCCAATGTCTCGCAGCAGGCGAACGCTGACTGTAAACATGCTCAGTGAAACAACAGATACTGACTAGGGTGAGGTCGCAAATTATAAGAACAGCCTATATCATGTGAGAGGGGACTCCCACAACAGCAAACACACAAACCAGATTTGCCCATGTTGTAACATGGGTAATAGAGTTTCTAATAAACGAATATATCACCATAAATAATAGGCATACTGTATGATGTTAATAGTATGCTCATATCTATGCCATTTTCTACATTGGCTGTGGTTAAATTTATTGTGGAAACTTTCATTACACATTTTTAAGAATGCAATGGAATACAGTTAAGGAAAACAAATTATAAAATGGCAAAAAATTATGTGCACAAACAAAACAGACAAGAGTAAGTGACAAGAATATAAGACACTAATGACGGTTTTTAATGATCTTTTATTTTACCTTAGGCATGGGTAACATAGATTTTCTCATAAATGCATGGTGTCTGAGTTGAACTTACAGGATGGAAGACATCAACAATAAACAATGACAAGATGAGACAGGAAGACAGTAATACAGAATACAGAAAAAAGGGGGAAAACACGGTACCATAAACCCAATACCAACCCAAGAGCTCAAGTCAAAGCCAAATGCATTCACAAAATGTTTACTTAAAATGCTCGTCTGTTGCAGACATTAGAAATAACAGCTGATCACCAGGAAATTGCTTTTTTTTGTCATGATAGCAGTGGGGTGGGGATTATATATTTTTTTTTTTTTTTTTTTTTTTTTTGTCTCTA
>OMLF01015652.1:0-20264 GCA_900302615.1 Holocentrus rufus
TGTATTGGACTGGGAGAAGACAGTGCGGGCTGTGTTGCCAGGATGCAGCAGAAACTCTTGTGGTTTTCTGGCTAAGACCCTCGCAGGCCTGTTTATTGTGCCCTTGTCCTTCCTCCCCCAGCCTGCTGCGGCCAAAGACGAGAATTATAGCCGGTTAAATCGAAATTTGGAGCAACAGCTGTTATTGGATGACCGGCCGAGAGAGCAGAGATGGATAGGGTGGTGGTATGGGAGGCATGGTGTGCCTGTTGTATGCCGCCTTTTGTTGAAGACATTGAGATCATTGTTGATGGGTAGAGAGTGCTCTCCTCTTATCGCAGGGTTACAGCTACTCAGCGGGGATCTCAAGGCAAAAGAGGCAGAGCTGCTGCTGTAAAAAATGTCTGTGTCCATCTCCCAGTGCACAGCGCACATAATGGCTCTGGGCAGAATGAATGGGCCGAGCAGGCAGATGGCAGACAAAGGCAGGTAGGATAGGCTGTTTCCATCTGCGCGCAGTGGAGTGATATCACAATGCGATAAAGGTACATCATGTAAATTGGACGCTGAGGTATTATTTAAGCATGTCTCTCCTGTCTTAAAAGGGAGATTCCACCCGCACAATACTCATACATAATGTATCATCAATTTGCGATGTTCAGCGCCCTTCAAGAGTTATGTTATGATGGCGTGTAATTTATCTTTTTGGTGCGCCCACTTTCCCTCAACCGGGCTCGTCTACTTCACTTCCAGTTAGTGATTTCCTACATTCCCCAGAATGCCTTTTGACAACCCACAGAGAACAAACGTGAACTTGTTGCATCCAGCTGTGGTCTATACACTACATGCAGGGAGAGCAGTAATGATAGCAAGAGCTTGAGAGCTGTGTGTGTGTGTGTGTGTGTGTGTGTGTGTGTGTGTGTGTGTGTGTGTGTGCCTAACTGAAAACACCTTGCAGCTGCTTTGCATTCTGGTCTATTGAGGCGACTGTCGGTGGAGAAATTGGTTTCTTTGCCTCCTCTACGATGGATTTCTCCCCTGTATGATTTTTGATTGTAAAATGGTGAGTCTAGAGGTCCTTGCTGTTTGATTCTGAAGGACTGACACCAAATCCTGATGTTTACTGTTGATGCTTTAAAAAGCTGGAAAGTTTTTCTGCTGTAAATATCTGATTGCATCATCTCTAGGTTTCACCACTTATCCACAGGAGCACGACAAATAACCACCAAAAAAACAAAATAGGCCCAGAAATGGGAGCTTTATAGCTGGTGGCTGTTTTCCCCCCCCAACAATATGAAAGTGCTTTAGGGTGGATTTTTCCTTGAAGTTGCACTTTTCTCAGGAAGTTGCCCTGAAAATGAGGCTTCATTTTATTCATTTATTTATTTTTATACATTTAAACTTCTTTGCGTTAACCAACAAAATATGTTATTAAGGAAATTAGGCGCATTAGGTGCCGATGATGAGAGTGAGTAATTGACATTGGCAATTTCACATCTGTGGATGCGAAATTGCCACTTTGCCTGTTTCATCACAATAACAAGAGGGCTTGTTTGTTTACTGAAAAAGCCAATTACAAATTGGAGGTAATTGTTATCCAGTTGTCTTATTCATTCCTGTAGTGGGAAGCGCATTTCTTGTTGGCTTTTATTCAAGCGTTCACGATTGCATTTAACTTATTGTTATTGCATTTGCTTCTTGTGCTTTGTTGTTTTTGTATGTGTGTGTGTGCAAGTTCATGTCACAAGACAGGTGGATACATGGATGCATACATACATTCAGTGATGAATAGATAGGTAGGTCCCAGTAATGTTTGCTAAGTGCAGATAAACACTCCTAGTCAGATCAATAGTGGGCAAAAAATGCAAATGAACCAGGTTTTGTTGTGTTCTGGGTAATGAAAATGTATTGAACAAAGTCCTCATTTTGCACATAGCTTCACCGCCACATCCTGGATGTCCAATACTGCACCGTCATCACACAGCCACAATACTTTAAATTACACAAAAGTACAGGCTGAGCTAACCGAGGACATTTTCTTCCTCCACAGCGTTTGCCAAGTCCTAGTGAGTGGTCATGTGGCTCAGTGGCAACAAGGGCCATTGCCAGTAGAGGCTGATTAATAAGCAGCGGGGATAGTGACTTCAGACTGTGTCCATTCACCAGGTTGTCGTGTCCGAGGAATGCTGCCTCGCTGAGAAACCCAGCGCTCGCCCTCTGCGCCAGTTGTTTCTATGTAACCAGCCTTATAGGAAGCGCTGCTGGATGTATACGTGTCCTTCGGGGTGAGGGAATGCCAAAGGCTGCTCAGTAGAATGCCGTCAAGTGCTGAGAGTTCAAACTCTCCCAACATTGTTTGACTTCTGACACAAAAGAAAAATTTTAGAGCTTAGAGAACTCAACCAAGAGAGAAACTGCTGAGAGGCACGCATTCTAAGTTGCAAGGCATTTCACAAGTCCTTGTTTGTTGCAGTAGAAACATTATTTATGAAGCTGCAAGTTATGGGTTTTGGATGCCTTTTTCCCTGCATCTTATTTGAAGCATCTCTGTGATTTATGTATTTTTGTTTACTTTATATGCACCTAGGTTTGAACACAAATACAATCAAAAGGATTAAGTAACAAGGCATTGTGCTAGATGGCCTATGCAGTGACCCCTATTTGAAACAAATCCAACAGCAAACATCATAAATTATAATAAATAAAACAGTCAAGTGTCAAGCATACATTTTGTGGAAGTATAATCTAGCAGTCTATATCAATGTTGGCCTAACATTATGTCAGTTATGGCAAAGTGCCAGGCTCAATAACTCATTTAGCCTGTAGACCTCAAAACCTTTCTGCCACATATCCTATATAAGAACACAACTGCTATTATTGTGAGTATCTGTATCTTCATTAAGGACATAGTTGTCATTTTTTAAAGAATTAATTCTGTTTTCATTTATAGGGTTAGGGTTAGGGTTGTGAGAAGGCGTACCACTATGGGCCAATATGCTTTTCTGTATCTTATTTATGTCTGTATATGGTTTTCATTTTGGGACAACGTGATGTTTCTGTTGAACGTTTAGAATTACAGTTTAATTTTTGTGCTTTCAACCCTCCCAGCTTCAGTTGTAGTGAAATAGAAAATCAGAATGTGCCTTTTTTTCTCAGTTCAGACCAGTAAAACCAGGTTTCTAGCGAGTAAAAGGCCAAAATGGCCTAAGACAGAGCCTATAAAGTTGGACAGACGTGGTGAGGGAACATATACGATGCAGTGGAGAGAGAGAAATGACAAGAAGACAAGAAGCGGCCATGGAATCCCAGCAAACGATGGTGTTTGCCTTCCATTTGTCTGCCAATACAAACACAACTGGAATCAAAGTGTTGAAATGAATTTCATCGGGGACCATTTTCTTCCCCCAGCCTTTGCTTAATACTCACCCAGGGTATCTCGAGCATTGCGCCTAGTTGCTCGTTTTCAGCAATGTCTCGACCCACTCATTAAAGTACACGCATTCACAGTGGGAGCATGGCAGCATGAGAAACCGCCGTCTTGTAGTGTTGCCACTGGACACTGAAGCAGCCGCAATTGTATTTCTTTTGCTAGAAGCCGTGGTTGACGCTTGCACAGTGGGAGCCTGAGTGTTTTGTAGCTGCACATGAAAACTTTGGGCTCTCATGCGGAAAATGGTATTTCGGAGGCCCATTTCGGAACCCCCTCCCCCCAAAAAATCAACTGGAGGACACAGCGTAAAGCCAGCCAGACGGACAGGCCAGATGATCATATTCATTTGCAAACTTCAGCCAGCAGCAAGCAGTTACAGCCCTAACAAGACACATAGTAAGCACAACATGAATGTGAGCTATCCCCCTACATGAGCCCTGTAATGAGCAAAAAACAGCTTTCTGTCTCGCTGTCTGATTTGGATTTGTCTGTATTTGCTTTTGTTTCCTTTACTCCTCTCGTTTTTTTGCTCACCTTGACCTTGCCGTGCGATGAGAATTTCATTGCCCGCATTGTAATCTGCTTACCTGTAGTCCTTGTGTCTTGAATGGGTAACAGCTCACTCCCGCTGTGCACCAAATACCCCTCTCATGCCTGCGCCGCTGATACGATCAACTTATTCCGGCTATTCTTAACCCACTCGATTGCGGCGGCTTCCCCCGCATTAGGGGAGTGTTTCTCTGGCCCGAGATCGTTTCCTCAGTCTCTCATATGTTGGCTTTATCTGATTTGGGAATCTCAAGTGAGGAGAACAGCCATAGCTCTGGTGGGCAGGCAGGTAGACACCTATATCAATCATAAACCATCACCTGCCCAGATCCATGACATCAGCGCTGAGATAAGGGAGCCACTCGAGACTCGGTCCGCCCACCTGCATTAACAGTGGGACGGCGTCTCACAGCGAGGAAGTCGCTGTGTATCCGGGGCACTTAAACGGCATAGCGGTATCGGCGTAATTTTTGAGCAGATGGCAGAGTTAGTGGTTAGCAAGCACACGGTCTGTGGAATAATCTGTGTGTAATTATTGGGGGCTTGCCTGGGCATTTGTGTGAAGCATGAGAGATAATATTTCAATTAGTGCTATCATTGATTGTGCTGGAAGCCCCTTGGCAAAGGCCTTTGTGGTGGCAATCTGGGAGAGTGTTAATAGGAAACAGTTGAGCCTCTTGAGAGCAGGAATCTTCATTAAGGATATAGTTGTCATTCCCCCCCCCCTCACTTGAATCACCTCATAGTTGAGGTGCAAACTTGTTCGTCAAAGCCGGTCTGCAAAAGTGCAAGCGGCTCAGTTTTCCTCGCTCGGTTTAGTTTCTGCAAGTCTCTTAGCACAATATGAAGGCCGCGCAAACAAAGTGACAGCCTTTTCATCGGAAGAGGAACGCGCTGCGATACGGAAGCGGCCATTCCACATTTCTGACGCAGCAGGATAGAGCCCTCCGATGTTATCTGAATCATTCCTCCATCCTTGTGATTGATGAACGTGAAGTTAGCAGATCAATAGGGCCAATGTAACTTAAAGTGCCTCTTAAAGGACCTACAGGCTCTCACAGAGAGTCAAAGAGAGTGCAGATAAGGGAGAGGGCTGAGAGGAATTATGAGCCTCGGGATGCTTTGTGTTTCGATTTGTAGTTCAGGAGTGCATGAAAGGGCGCGTCCAGGATTTGTAAACTCATAAATATTTACCGAGGATTTTCCATGTTGTGCATATTATGATTGTCATGTTTTAGTCTGATGACTGATTCAGCAAAAGAAAGTGGCTCAGCACATGGCACCCAGTAGGTCCAATCCCGTCTTCATGAATATTTATGGGATATCAGTCGGCCGAGGAGGCTGGTTATATTGTGGCGCAGACCTGGCCACCCGTGTTTGCATCCCGGCTTTTGTGTCTGAGACACTCTGCTTCTTGGCAGCCGGGCCGGTGTGTTGCAGTCAAGAGTCGATACACAGTTGATTGCCAATCTGCATAGAAGTAGCTTTTTAATTGCAATCACATCAGGAGCAGCTGTCAGAGATGAGGCCTAATGTCATTTAGCAAGACGATTAGACTGCACAGAGCACAGTGAATGTGGTTCTGTCAGTCTGTTTTGACTTCCATCAGTGTTGTCCGGTGACAGGTCTGATACACCTTACTGTGCTGGAAGAACTCTGTCCGATCCTGCGCAATCTCTTAAGATTTGAGATTGTGGATGTCATATCATCAAGTGTCAGAATTGCAGATTTGGTGAAATGCCACACATACAACAAAAGTGAGCTGCTGGGTGTACTGTAGTGTTGCAACAACTGTTGAAAACGAAAAGAAAAAAAAATGTATTTGAAGAATAACTGGTATCATATACGTGATATTATTAGTTGTAACTTACAAATCCACTGTTTCAAAACAAGTGCAACATCTTTATTTTAGTCTGTAGGCTACATAGATTTTATTGCCCAACATTGTCAAATAGATTGCAAGCAACAAATTTATGAATAGCAAGCATTTTTAGCCCAGAAAAATAGAATACGGTATCATTAGCGTGTGCAGTGAAAACAAACTTGGCAGGGAAAGTTTAATTTGACTGTTGTTTCAGGACTTCATTTACAACCAAAGTCTCTACAAAGCTCTTTGCATTACTTCAGACTTTGCTATGCTCATTAAATTTCATGGAAGCTTATGTAGACCCCCCTTATAATTAATGTTCAACGCTTGAGTGGCAATCTTAATAGTCTTTTAAATGGTCAATACAGAAATGAATGTTTCTCATTAATCAAAATCCCATTGCTGTGATTTCTGCAAAGCCATTTTCTTAGCCTTGGTATAACACACCATTCATTTAGGCCAAAAAGCCAAATGTCCAAATTGAGAAATCACTTTGTTTTCTCTTCTCATAATATTGAAATCTTTAGGGAGTTATGATTAGAAAATATATTGTTTTCCTCGAAACTCTAAAGCTGGGTTTCACTATGAAAATACGCTTTAATGATCAATCCTTGCTCAAAATAGGCTTGCTGGTCACTTTCCAAATCTGCGGGATTCCTACTTTTCCAAATGGCGAGAGCAATTAAAATAGTCGTAAAGTCACTTATTACTTTGTAATTTTGCCCTGAACCCCGGCCAACACAGTCAATAACTTTCAGAGTTGTATTTGCAAATTGCTCATTATTCCACAACACCAGATATGGAAAAAAAGAAACTTGAATGACAATCCAAACTGTAGAAAAGGACAAAGGGACAATTAAAAGTCTCATTTTTTTTTTTTTTTTTTTTTTTTTTTTAGACATGTGACTGCCCATGCTAATTGGAAAAGATATATAGTCAGTCAACCAGCTGCACCATACAGCATTGGTTTTAAACTGGGACACACGTGTCCACCTTCAAAGCCAGTGCACCCATTTTGCTGGCTGTTGAGCAAACCATAGCATCCTTGTAGGATAACAAAATTGCAGTGTAGTTCCCTTGCCAACTTTATATATGCCACGCTCTCCGCTCATCATTCTACTTGAATAAATATGATTGCATTGGCAGTTACTAATATTTGTATCATGATACATTGTGATAAAACCATCCTTAGTTTGACCCAGTTATTCTGAACTAGTGTCAGCTGTCATTAAAGCACATACACCACAGTAAGCATTTGCTCATGTCATTTGCTCATGTCTTCCTCTGTTATAAGTTTAATCGTAGACTCTCTTTAAATTACAGGACAATAATTTGTTCACTGCTAATAAAGCTATATAACACAATTATGTCATAAAATGAACTTCATTGATCCTTGAGAGGAAAATGGGCCATTGCAGCACCAAAGACAAGGATAAAGATAGCAATGCATATCAATTTTGAAGATTAAAAAATACTGTGATCATCACACTGCATTTCTCGTGGCTATAAAGCATTTTTATTGTGTTGATCATTCACAGATTTACACATTGTTTTGGACAGTGGTACAGCATTTTTAGGGGCTGAACATCCTTATTTCTGACTTTAGATTTTGATAATGAAGACATGCTGCGCCCTTATCTGTGCTGTTATTTATAGATAAGAGGCAGAATTGTTCATTTAGTACAAGTGGTTGTAATATATGTGCTGTAAAAATAAGTGGCAATTTGGATTTGTTTAATTAAATGTGTGATTTGTAAATTCATTCTTGGAGTTGATTCATCGCAGAGTCTCTCCTAACAGAACTGGGGGGTGGGGTTTCACCCAGCCTAGAAGAGCTCTTATCTCTGAAAGAGTTAGTGTGGGGTTCAGTGGAAAGCTTTAGGGTGTCATGAGGGCCTAAATATTTTTCCGAGGCTTTTCCACACTGTTGAGACCCAAATGCCATAAATTTTGGCAGATAAATGGTCAGATTTAAAAATACTGAATACTGGCACAAAATATCTAACAGCAGCATACTGTAGTTCTAACTAACCGTAATTGTATTAACTGAAATTGGTTTATAATTTACCTACAATGTGTTAGATTACAGCACAGACTCATCTCCCTGGAACATATTTTGGCAGCCATGATGTCAATTGGATCATGGTCTTTAACAACTGAAGCTCACTGTATGAAATTTTATCAGGGGCTAATACATAGCCACTGACCACAGAGTGTAAATTAGACTCAGAGACGATGGTGATGAGAAATAACTCATGACCAGCTAAACATATTTGACTGTCAGCTGTTACAGCCGTAATTCACATGTCCATGACCCAGAGGGACCTTCTCTTGCAGCATGTTCTGCCTTCTGCATCGTATGTAGGTGATAATGCACTGTGTTCAAGTGCTGAAATGGTGTAGTAAATCTCATTCTGATTTATTTTTTTTTATTATTATTTTTTTATTCCTGGTCATGGGAAAAATCCTTTCCTAAAGTCATGAAACTATGGTGGAGGGGGCTTGACCCATACATCAACATTCTTTACAGGCTTGAAATGGCTGTTCTCTCACATACAGTGCATGACTTATCACAATAACATATGCTGTCATGCAGTAAAACAATGACATGCCTACTCCTTGCCAATGTGAATTCACTTTGTGAGTTTTTTTTTTCTTTTTCAAAGTATTGTTTGAAAGCCAGTGTGCTACTATATTTAATTTAAATCCGAGTGTTGACTGGCAGAGCCTGCGGAGATGAAAGTTGGATGATAAACTGTATAGCAGGACATGAAAATGCTTTTTCTTCGCTATATTGAAATGCACCACCATTTTGAGCTTGTTGGGCTGCGAAAGAACATCTAATTTACATCAATATCTGGTCCATCTCGTCTGAAAAAACCGACTGACACCACATTTACAGTTGCGGTGACATGCCACAAAGGATTTTTCTTGTCACATGTTGCATAATGTGACTTAATGTAGCAATTATCTATCTGTCTGTCGGTCGGTCTGTCAGTCATGTAAAAAGTCGCCTATGTGGCTGAAAAGCAATATCAGAGGCGCCTTTCAACATGGTTTCTATTTAGATTTACTATTATTTTCAGCCTCATATGACAAACCTTTTTAGCCACATCACAGCCAAATCATTGCAGCTTGGCGTTCAAAGTGAAATCTCACTCCAGGCTGTAAAATAAAAAGGATGTCTGCGTCTTTATCATAATATGCTGAGACTCAAATTTAACTTTGAAGCCAGTCTTTAATTTATATGTATCAACATAACATCTCCAAGAGACTCAAAATATGCACTTCGGTTCTCCTTCCTTTTTAGGTGACATGATGAAATGAAAAATAAGTGTTTCAGTTCAGAGGTGCAGCAAACCTTGAGATGCTCCAAGGAAAATATTCTCAGAAATTGCACCAATAAGAAATTACCCCTAATAATAGCCCAAAATTATTTTTCTTACCCTGCACCTGCGGGGGTGGAACATTTTGACAGACATCTCATAGCAAGCTTGAGGTATTGCAAATTGCTTTCCCCCCTCATAATAATTGATGGCACTATTAGTCTTTTCGTGAAAGATCCCGTAGATTCTGCACTGCAAGTTTTCAGGCCTTTCGTGCAAACTGTTTTATGTTAAGGCTGTGGAAAACAAATCTTTCATAGCAATGGCAGCACTTACAGATTAATGCTGGTCTCCGACTCATTTGTAAGCCTGGTACAACAGCTTCATTACTGCTAGATGGCTCAGGCAGTAAAGCACACTCTTGCTTAGATATCACGAAAAACTATGTATGTTGAAAACCATGCTGTAGAATGTGGTAAAGGGGCAATACGTATGTTTTTTCCTGCCCCATAATACAGAATGAGCATAATAGATCTGTGGGGGGATCGATCGATTCCAATGAGTCAACGATTACTTGACCAGGCGCTTCAAAACTCTCTTTCTGTTCAGCAACAAATAATCCCTGCCAATTGGAATTTCCAGTCCCAGCTAATAATTCTCAAACCCTCCCCAAAAAAAGCAGTGTTATTATTACAGTATTTAGCATGGTGATATATTACCTCATCAGATGTTTCTGTTGGATCTCTGCTCTAATTAGCTGGTTAATTGCTCTCACTTGTGACAATGTAACTTTATTATTCAATTACAGGCCGCTGCAGCTTGAGAGTGGAAGGCTGGCAGCACCAATTCAGATTACTGATAGAGGTCACCACAAGCGATGTATTACTAAATGCAGCTTTAAAAAAAACTAAATGTTCTTTTAGATTTTCAAACAAGTATTCTCTTAGTATTGGATGGCTTAATTGTTTTTAATTGTTATATTGATAATGATAATGCATACATTATTAGTAATGGGTGACTTATGTTATTATTTTAAGCCAATTGACCCATAGTCCGTACCTTTAAGTCACACACAAGGTATTGTGCCACATTCACTCAGCTGTATCAGCCAAAGTTTTCATGTGTGAAAAAATAATGAAATTGGGAGGGGGAAAAAATCCAATTTTTGCAGATAAGAAAGCTCTGCAGTGAAGCAGTGAATGAAAATCTTAATAACAAAGACAGATTCAAGCTACTCTCGGGTTCCACTGACCAGGTAACCAGCGCTACATCGCACAATGACAGAGTAGGTTTGAGAGGACAGTTTGACTTTAAACACATTTCACCTTCTTTTTCTGCAGAGTAAGATCACAAAATGATTTTTTTAAATAGCTGCTTTGAGGTATGGATTCAGAAATTTCATTAGAATCAGTTTAATTCCCGGTCACGAATGAATGGGTTTTCAGGTTTGTAGCATAATTATATTCATTAGGAATATTCTGAACCAAGACAAAGTCTATTTTTAGTGACCTTGCCGTATCCTTCCCTCGAAAAACACATCAAAGAAGCACAAGAACTGAGAACTATGTCGTTCCTCTAACTGGGTGACTTGGATAGGCTGGCCACTTAGCAGATGTGATCTAAAATCCAACCTCAAATATTGGCCTCCAACTGCAATGCTTCCAACTGCTCCACCTATTCCTCTGGCTTACCTGTAGCCATCTGTCGAGAGGCAGCAAAAGAGCAATAAGAGACTTGCTTGCAGTCTGCCTTCTCTTTCATCTCTTTGTTTTGGAGTATATTAATTGCACACCATGCTTCACACAGACAGTGTGATCTAGATACTTGCTTCCCCCAAATCTCCAATCTTTTCGCTTTTTCCCTGCTACTTAATAACCATTTTTTTGTTTTGTTTTGTTCTTTTCTTGGGTGGGGGGAGAACAGTGTGAGCTGTAGAGTTTGGAAATGGTATTAAAGTAGTCTTATTCACAGTAATGTCGACAGGATTCTGTGTGTAAATGTTTATGTGGCATAATTTCGCACTGATCTTTGAAATTAAGTGTTGTGCTGTAAGGACTGTTGTACATGGAATATTATGCGAGCTACAGTGGAAACATACACTACATTTGTAGGTGAAGTGTTCCTGCCAGGGATAAAATGCACCATCAAATTTATGCATTTGACCTTGAGTTTTTTTCCATCTCACCTTTTGTTGGGCTTTGACAGGAGAAGCACCTCATCCAGTGTTACCAATCATTTTGGAAGGTAGCCACTGTTGTCGGAGTAAGTCATTACTCCCACAAACCAAGCAGCACACACATTAAAATTCATCTGCCCAGCAGCAATGTAAACAACCCACTACCTGAATTAAAGACTATACTGAGATTTGGGGAGTTTTATTGGTCACCCTAATCTGATCAGAAGCACCAGACTCATCTCTGTGTCTGGTAGATACTGTAGCTCCGTCTATGTGGATGCTAAGACTCGCTAATACTAGCATACAGTATGTAGTAATTGTTGCTGCTTTGCATTATCAGTATTAAACCTTTTAATTAGCTGAAGTTGGCACAGGGTTTCATTCTATGGCTTATACATTCCTAATTTTTGAAAACAAAATCTCAGTATTCATTAGTAATGTTCATTATGAATTAACAGATAACTTTCTGGCTAACTTCGCTCACTTTCACTGCAAACAAAACAAGTTTCCAAGAAAGAGAGATTTTCTGTCTTTGAAAGTGCGTTCTTTAGTTGAATTTTCTGTCTGTTTTACCAGTCCGCTAAACGAGCCTGGCAGGTTTAGACGCATCATTAAAGTCAACTCAGGGCTGCCAATTGCTTGGGGATTGCTTAGAGTGAGATTTATGGCCCCAGGGGGCCTTATGTGTGGACACAAACTCAAGAGGTCTTTCATAACTTGGTCATTTTCACCCTGTGTTGGGTAGTTTCACCCCAAAAAATTAAAGCATAATTGGTTGTTTTGCAGTTTTAGTTTTGTAAACTTTAAACATAAGGCCTGGAACCATAACAAGGCAAACTTTAAAGAACAAGAACAACAATAGTGCTGATAGCTCTTAGCTTACTGTTCATAAAAGTGATACTTTCTCTTGCTTGGGAACTCACTGTTTCAGTGATTTTTAAACTTAGGCCTTTTATCTTGCAGTTAAAAAGTAAATAAGGCTTCATTTATATAGTACCTCTCTCAATCATTATAAAGCGCTTTTCAATAATATGCAATATAATACAAATTAAGATAAAAAGGAAAATTAAAGGCACAATAACAACTAAACAAGTAGAAATAATGAGAAAATCAAGTACACACGGGTACTAATAAAATCTGTCAAACACAGCAAAACCCAAAACAAAGACTTGGAGTAAAACAGAGTAAGTCTGGTAAAACCAGGCATCGTGAGTCAGGAATGAAGAAAGACAAAGGAGTGTATCTACACATAAAGAACAGTTTACTTCATTGTCTATGGTGAATATTCATATTTAGAATTGATATTAAAAGGAATATCAAAAATAGCATCACTGTCAGTTGCTGTCAGTTTTAGCCATGGACCTTGGAACTGACTTCAGCCAAGCCAACATCCCCACACAGCATCCACAGCATCTAACACACATCTAATTCTGTAATGAGCAAAGGAAATCAAATACTGCACTGTAAAACACACTTTAAACTTTATCTTTGGTATAAAATCAACAAAACAAGGTTGGTGTCTGTGGATTTATCATAAATTACAACAACATATTGACTGAAGGAGGAAACAATGCTGGCACAACCATTTATCACAAAATGGACACAGGCTTAGTACATTAGTAAGAAAAATCTAAAGCAAACTAAACAGTTCAATGATCATTTGCAGCAAAGTCTAAGGCATTAAAAAAGAATTGAAATTCATGATTTCCTTTTATACCTTGCAGTATTACACAGTATTACATAATAGCAATAAAAGAGTATGGATTTGCTAAATGTAAAATATGTAGGCTATATACACATTGAGCTCAGTCCATTTAATACTGATTGGAATGTGCGCTTCTTGCTCTCCTCTCCTCCTCACTGACCCTCAGTCAACACAGCAACAAGCAGTCCTTTGGCGTTATTGTCTGAAAGATCTGTTGAAACTTTTTTTTTACATGGAGATATTCATCCCACATATAATGCACCAAATACAGAAGCACAATCATTGCTTTCAGTTCATCCACAGGCATATCTCACGCTTCATGTCAGAAACTCTTTGCCCCTCATGTGACGTGTGTGTGACGGACTTGGAACACCAGCCTGTACCAAACTGCTGTAGACAGCAGCGTTGATTAAGATGAAAGAGTTTCTGTCCCCAGACACTGTCGCATTATGTGCACCTGAGGGCAGGATAAAGTGTGTTCTCCGTCAGCGGGGTGCTGGTAAGAGCCACACAGGCCACGAAGGGTTGAGAACAACTTTACTCCAAGCATGAGAAATCGCATGTATGGTGTGAATGCAAGTTGTATTGGGGCGTTTGCTGCCCTGTTAACTAGCCAACTTGCCCCACCCCACTGTGGACTCCAGAGAAAAAAACACACATGTATACAGAAGGGCTGGTGTGTAACTGTCATAGTGTAATCTGAATAATGAAACAGTAATAAAGACTTGTGGTGTAAGGAGGCGAGTCATTTTTCCCACTGTGTAAGAGGTGCTCATGAGGAGCCAAATATAGGTCAGTCAGTCAAATGGTGCAACCTCATTTAATACTCTGTAATTCTTGCTCAGTGGTGTTAGGTACAGCTTTACAATTTGCAATTTCATAATTTCTGTGTAACAATAAATAAATATATAAATATAAATTTTAAAAAATCACTAGAGAATATTTTGGTTGTAAGATTGAGCTGGCAAAGCAGTTTTGTGCACATCGGGTTTGGAATGTATAAAGTTTACCCAATGCTAGCGCTAACAGTGCTAACAATGCTAAACAGCACTTTCTCACAGCATTTCCGGCTATGGTCACTTGTCTCGTACTCGTCATACAGTGTGTGTTTGTAACTGCAGTTGGCCATCTTTGTGTGACAAAGGTATTTTTGCTGATGAATGTATTAGTTGCAGCTAGACGGAGCATGCATGGCAGTTTTGCCAGACTAATAGGATTTATTAGGTTGTGTGATGCTATCAGAGAATTTTGGCTAACCTTGCCAGTGAAAGATAGCAGAGTGTAGCTGCATAGTAGAGTGGATGTTTTCTTTCTGATAACACATTGGTGAATGATGTATGATTATTCCAGGAATGTTGTAACTTCAGCTACGGCAACAGCTGATGCTGCACAGCTAGCTCCTGTAGGTGCTGGGCTGAGCATCTGTACTTGTCTGTGAATTCGTTTGCCTGTAAAACAATACTAATATGCTAGAAAACTCTTACTAGAAGAGTGAGAGTACTCTTCTCGTTTTGGTTGAGGCCCCTCCTTGGTGGCACAAATAAATTTGGCATATTTTGGGACAAACTGTCCCCCAGGAATACAGACTGAACACATCATCACAACATAGAGAATAAACCAAATGGAACCACAATGATCATTTTTCTACAACTGTTACGCTATGCTGTCAAAATAGGTTTGAGAATGATATTTTGAGGTAAATATTCTGCATGTGGGAGCTTGAACATGCTGCATGCTAAAGTGTTAGTATGCTCACAGAGCTCTCTACCAGAGACACAGCTGATTGTATTACCAGTCGTCAGGTATTGAGTAAAGTGATGAATGAAGCAAAGGGACAAAAAAGTTGGAGTACACCTTTAATTGCCATGCAGATTCAGGGGTGCTTTGCATTCCACACAGTACCTGGCACTGTCTTACAGCACATGCTTGGGTTTGGTGAGGTTGGGCTATTTTGTTTCATCTGTCTCTATCTTGATTTCAAAGTCACCTCTCTGAGCTCCATTTTATAATTCATATTAGTGGTATAGGCCTGTGCTGACAGTGGGACTGCTTAATTATCCACAGCAGCATGGTACACTGCAGCAGTGGAGAATCTGTTCTATGTTGCACTTACAAGCTCACCCTCTGAAATCCACTGTCAGTCAGATCTGAGTCAGATACACCTACCTGGACAATCAGTGAAAACAGTGACAACAGGAGATTTACTTATTAATTTGACCTCATGAAATAATAGTTGATAAGATATATAGATAGATATAGATATGTACATGTGCACATATATGTTTCAGTATTTTTAATTTACCCTTTAGTGCCCTTCACACACCTAAACAAGCCATTTCTAATAGCCAGGCAAACCTACTGCTGTAATTGGCTGCCATTGCAAGAGGTCCCGCCCTTTCTCCCTGCACCAAAAAGTAAGACGATTGGTGAACTCCAGTCAAAGCTTTCTGCACAGCAATCTGACCAGGTTCCGACTGACTTGTAGCAGGGAGCACAAATACATTTGTCAAAGTGACACATAGTAGAATTTTCCTTTTTTTTTTTTTCATTGTGAATAAGGAACATCCAATACTGTAAAACCCTTGGAAAACAGAATATAGAGTTATTAAGATAGTCTCCCTTTAATAATCTAATAGAAACTCAGTTGCCACATGTAGAGGACTCCTCATTATCCATGTGATTACTACCTACTGTATTTGCTAGCATGTTTCTGGGTATATCAGAGATGTACGATCAAGTACTTGGGGGCCCTGTAGGGTGATCAGTAACAGGGACTCAGCACATACAAAGCAAGAGCTCTCGTCTCTCTTCTCATCACTCTCTTGAGAGCTGTTCCTCTAGATTTATTTCACAATAAAAAAAAAAATCACTCCGATTCAGCTGATAGATTTTTTTATTTATTTTTTTTTTTGAGAGGTTAGGGATATTTTAAGTAACATACAAAAACTGGCTGTCGTGAAATTCAATTTGAACTTTCTCAGATTGGGATGGTCATATCCTTGAGGCTAGCCCGCAGCTATTCTGAAGGCCATGCATTGGTAATGCCCTCTGGGAGGGCCAGCTGGTTCCGTCCGTAATTTTTCCTTTTTTTTTTTTCTTTTTTTTTTTTGCATCGATGTCTCAGACAGCAAGGAGAGAAAAGGGTTTAGACGCTCGCCTTTTGTGTGCTCATCTAGCCAATATTGGAGATTGACAGTGGTCTATTTGCTCTCATGGTAATAGCTGTGGTGTTTGTTGCTGAGGGGTTTATTTAGGCTGATTGGCTAAAGGTTGCAGTGTGTCTATTTTCCTCCCACTATTTGCTTGCACTCCTATGTCTCCCTATCAGCCACTGTCAGCTCAGACCCATTCAGAGGGGCATATAGTCTTATCATAAATGGTGTAATGCATCCTCATCGTGCATGCTTTTCACTCTTCTTTTTTTCCGCTCAGTGTACACACTCCCACGCAGAGCAGATATGGTGGACAAGTTCATTGGTATGTACGCCGTGTTCTAAAATAAGGCAAGCCCACACTGGGATCATCAATAGGCTGACACACTGTTATGGTGGTGGAGCAGAGAGGTTAAAATAATATCTAAATCAGGAAATTCTGGGAACTGTGAGACTGAAATGAATCACTCCTGTCTCATAGCATTTTCTACAGCACCTCTTTGAAAACCCTGACACGCTGTATCTCTCTCACCAGATGGTGGGCCTCTTGGAAGTTGTTTGCACTGGGATTCTTTTTGCTCTACAACTAGGTACCGCGAGCACGGGGAAATAATATCGCCATTAGTATGCAAAGCGATGGTTAGGCCTCGTTTTTTTTTCATAAACCTTGGGCCTGTTAGCTTTGTGACTTATTGTCAGATTTCTTCTTGCCCCGAAATGGGTAATTCAAATGAGACCTTGTTAAGGGCCAAAAATTGCAATATTGAAATCAATATCGTATAATATTTGCAGTTATTGTGGTGCTGATGTTTGTGTTGTACCTACCACCCCGAGAGACTACACAATTCAATGGGAACTTAGTAGTGTATGCAATCGGTGCAAAATTGCTGGAATTAGGAAGCAAAAAGCAGTGTTAGATTGCAGTTTCTAGCTCATAAATGGAAGTGTATTACTTTTGAATTGGAACTTGCAGCCTGTCCCGAAATTCGTTCTTTTCTAAATTTCTATTAACCCAAATCATTTGAGATACACCCACTCGTAGTGCATGATAACACCAATACACAATTTTCTTTTTACAGGCCAAAACAAAGGAAATATGTAAATGATTTAGTGCTGGGGTAACTTTTATTGTAATTATGTCTTTATATTAGCTTTATTTGTGTCACACTTTTCTTAAAGAAAGTTTGCTTCACAGTGAAACCAGTCGAAAGGTGGGCAGTGAAAGCAAAAGCAGCACTGGGGGGTGAGGCATGGACTTGGGTAAGGGATTACACTAACAAACCAATAACGTGGCCGACAAGCCGTCAACAGCAGTGGGGAGCTCTGCACTTTATTGGCATGGTTTAGGTCAAACTCCGCCTTTTCGAGGGGCAGGTAAACACCAATAAATGCTAAACCATTTCTGAGTGAAAAGCTTGATCCCGTGGTGAAGCTTTTCTATCCCAACAGAAAGATCCCCTATCCAAAGGGAATGAGTTTGTGTGTAAATGGTTTCATGAGCATGAAAACCGCATTACCTCGCACGCCTTTTGCGAGATCTCAGCCCAGCTGAATACAGATAGGAGGGTTCTGGAAGTTGCGCCGGTTTTGGCAGCCGTACCTGCGCTGGAACCAATAATCAGAAACTGTGCAAAGCAATTTCAACAATCATTTTGATGGAACAAAAAATATGATGTTTGCTACCTGATCCTGCCACTGAGGTGTGATTTTCTTCGAATGGATTTCTCTGCCAATCTTATTTACACATGGTATGATGCATGGTTTCATCACCCCAGTTTAATTAAGAAATGCAGCAGAGTCCCCCACGTTAGCATCAGTGTGATAGGGAAATGACAGAGCGGTGATAGACACCCCCCGAATCCCAAACACTCACAGGATTGTAAGACTCCCTCCCTTTTTGCTTCTCTCTTTTATAATTCCTGTACACTCTACTGCATGGTGACACATCAAAGGGGGAAAAAATACACATTTTTAATATCGTTGTTGAATAGAAGCTAATGCAAATTGCTAACAATATAGCCACACTATACATAATCCAATCCAATTTATGGTCACGTATTTGGTTCTCCTTGCCAAAACAATCTGTTTTCAAGTTACTCATTGCAGTAGAATGAATTTTACATTTCCACTTGTGATATGTTTATTTTATCACCCTATCTCCAGCCACCTACGTTTTCATCTTTCAAATAACAGTAAACTGACAGGAATAATTACATCCATCGCAGCGCCCCGGAGCGGTCTGGCCCAGGGCTTGAAGATAGCGCAGATGGGCATATTACTACGTGTATGCGCTGACACATTTGACCTTTTTTGACTCTCCAACCTCAGCAAAAGGAGGACGTCATTAAGAACTCAAGGTCAGAGCAGAAAGACGGCAATCAAGTAATGACAGGGAGGACTATATGCTCCACTTGAGAGGAGGCGGTCGTACCTTTTCTGAGTCAGACCATTTTATTGTCCCCCAGTGCTCAGACACTTACTTGTGTGCCTTGAATACATGGTTTATTTATTTATTTATTTTTTAAGTAGTGGTTGTGCAAGTTGTACTGTTCCTTTCCATTTGTCTATGCTGTGATTGTTTGAAATGACTATCTGCAATTGGCTTGGACACCGCTAGGGATGCATTATATGGATTTTTTTAAGCTGATACCAATAAATGATATTTACCTGGCTTGCATGGCCAATAGTGATAAGATAACTGTTAATAATTTCACATTTTTGTATTTTAAAAAGTTCATAACCTGTAGTTCATGCACACCTGAGGATAAGAAAGGGTGAGATGTAGTGAGCAAAGATGGACGATTTAATGTTTAACCAAAACAAAGAACAGTTCTGATTCTTCAAATATTCATTTGTTTTTTGCAATGAAGTACATCAAAAAACTTGATTCACAAACATACTTTGGCTTTTATAGAACATTTTGCCTAAGAATTTAAATTTAATACTTTGACATAATCTGTCAAATCAGATATGTCCATGCCCTCAGTACAAACATTAAGGCTTCTATAGAACTGAAAGCTTATAGCTGCGTAGTCTGCAGAAATTATAGCCAATATTTATTAGCTATGATTTAATTATCGTAAGAATACTTAATATTATGAAATTCCCATTATCTGCCGATAATTGATCAGGCCCTATAAATATCCTGCATCCCAAGACACCACCATGACTGTTCATCTCAGAGAAACATGCTACATCAAATATGCCTTGTCATTTTTGCAGGCTTTGTTAGCTTTCTCTTGCACACCGTATGGCAGGCAGTCAGATCAGTCAGCAGTGGCAGCAGACATTTTCACACATTTCCATCATGGCTGACTGGCCGGCCAGGCTGAGAAGTGCAGCAAGTTGCAGAGTAACAGGTAGATTTCTCACTGTCCAGCGGTGCAGAGCTATTAGCTCTGCTCTATGTGAGACTGGGCTCTCTCGCCAGGCAGACCCAAGCCTTGGCCCATATCTGCTCTGCTTCAGGCACCAGCTTACCGTGTCTGTATTTCAGATTTCCAGTTTTCCTTGTAAAAGATAATGGGCCTCATCTGAAATTATGGCTAAAAAATGTTGTCCTTTGGTTTTGGGGGATTTCTATGTGGGCTGTGCGGAGGGCTTGGGGTTTTTGCATGTGCTTAATTTCGCCAAGCAAGTTGGTTGTAAAGTTAATTAACAGTAGCTCCTAAGTGGTTGTGATTTTAAATCCTCCACAAACCCCCTGCAGCATGCCGGAGGGGAGGCTTGTGATTTGGATTTCTCTTAAGTGGCTCTCCCACCTACGTGCTCACATGAATCACTGCATCATTTTGGCTCTCACACCAAATCCTACATAGGCAAAAACTATGCGGGAATGCGGCTAAGTCTGCATAACTAAAATCACATTTTAAGGTTGATAAAGTCATATCCTCCTCCGAGATGCGATGAAATACTGCAGCAGGGCCGGTGCATGTTGTCGGCCATGCTTGGAACCCTTTTGCAGTGAATTTGTTAAGTCACGTCACAAGCTTCCATTAAGGGGATAAAATAGAACTGGCTGTAGTGTAGTGGCTGGCAACCAATCACTCTTCTGTCTGTTTCTCAGCTCGAGTCAGAGGT